>JAQFXU010002073.1:0-23176 GCA_034693705.1 Spatulosminthurus flaviceps
CGAAAAAAGCGTGAACCAAATTGAATTGAATTGAATTGAAATATTTCAATTCGAAACTGAATTGGTCCGAGCACTAATGCAGAGTAGTGCAAGGGTGTACATTTTTTTTTAATTTTTTAGTTTTTATCTTTATCGGGACAAGCAGGTATAAAATGTTATTTCAAGGGATGATATTGGAATAGAATGATGTCGATTTTGAAAGGAGCAGAAACGATGGAGTGAATTCGGGAAAGTGTTAGCGGTTTCATTGATGGTAAAGTCCTTAACTCACTCTACAATATTAATATTGCTTTCTGATAAGTGGAACTTACTATTTGAATGACAGAATTTCAAACTTAAGAGCACCCCAGCTTGGAAAACGTTTCTGGATAACAATAGCAATCAATGTGGAGTATTTCCACGAATACAATGCAATCGCAGAATTCCTTAACCCACTTTGCAATATTAATATTGCTGTTGAAGTGAAATTGAAAATGATATAGACTTAAGAGCACCTGAATTCGGAAGATGCCTCTGAATCAATGTATAGGGAGTAAAACAATAAATGTCCCATTGAGTACGACAGTTGTTATGAGAAAACGTTTTTGTTACGTAGCCAATTTGTCAATTCGTATAAAAGGTGGAAACTTTTTCTCCTGTCTCTGGTCTGGACCTTGAAATTGTAAGGATTAAAAAAGCTTTTTAATACCAAAAAATAATATTAATAATACCCTCCTTCTCATTCCCAGCACTTGGTTAGATAAACCAGAGTTTAACAGTCATGCAATGCTGATGGCTCTAAAAGGAAATTACTTTTACTGTTCAAATATGTCAAGTCTCTTCATTAGTTTCGTTCTAGGAAAAATAAACCATATGAGGTATTAAGCAGTAATTACAATTGAACAAAAATATCAAAAAACATCTCGGCTGGAAACACGGGAAATTAAAGAGATGAGTCTTCAATTGTCAATTTTAGCATTTCACTTTTCTAATGCATGCATATGTTTTTATACATTTCATGCAATGTAAAGTTGGTTTTTATGCAAATATTTATTCACTCAAAGATTTATTTGAATCTCCCAGATTTACATTAGCCCAGTTTTCTTCATCGTATAACGAAAATGATTAGCTATTTCAATAACTACCTCAAATATAGCAGCTGGACAGGTAATAAACGATAAGTTATCACCACATAAAATCCAATAATATCAAACCTTAATAATAAAATCCCACTTATAAATCTCTCAATGCTGTGGATACAGTTTACGGGGCTTAAATAGAAAGATAAATCAAGCTGATATTAAGGTGCACTAAAAATGGAGAGAGCACCCAAAAGATTTTGTAATGTGGAATTATGGACAAAATTAATCGGGTGGTTTCAAATTGTTAGTCCTCCTATACTTTGTGTTTTACTTCTAAAAATGATAATTGTGTATCAAAATGAGAGCCTTAAATTTCATATGATGCATTTTAACCCATTCAGGTTTGGAATGTTGGAGCGTTTATAAGTGGACCATTTTTTTTCAATTATTTGGATTCATTGAAGGAGGAAGAATTTGAGAAAAATTATGTCTTCCATCTTAACTCGGACCAGTTCATGGCACTAAAACCGATTTGTAAGTCATTTCAAATTTATCATCATTTCAAATGAAGGCTAAAATAAATTTATTGCAAAATTTTTCCCCATAGTTGCAATGACATTCAGCTCCTACATGATCATTGTACTTTTCAAGATCATTCTTGGGGTGATACTAATTAAAGGAACTTATGGGGTAAGTTTCTGCAGAAGCAACTTATTTTAAACTACAGCAATTCCAACTACAGGAGAAATGTAATGTAATTTTAATATACGAATTTTAGAGGGATCAAAAAGTACTCCAGAGTTGGGTTCATTACAGTTATCTTCTACTTCTCTTTGAGCTTCTAAAAGCCATAGTTCAAGGCATTCTCACGGATGGAGCTTGTATCGGGATTAGACTGGCTGTTTTATTTGGAGAGGTCCTTGCCTATGATGGTTTTACTCTTGTCGTGGACAAGTACCGAAAACAACTATTCATGGAGGCTAGGCTAGGGCCACAAAATACTCGTGTTTGAAATTGGACCCAACATTTTCAATTTTCTTTATTGCTTCCAAATTGTGTTCTTAAATGTTGGGTGGAAATTGATCATTTTCAACTTCATATGTCTTTTCTTGGATAAAAATGATTGATGAATGGGGGAAAATTATTATGTGGAAGAAAATGTTACACAAATTAGTAAACGTTGTAGGGGCCTTTACCAAAAAATACTAACCCCATTTCAAATGGGGGGTCGACGTCCCCCCAAAAGAGGAAATTAATCAGTACAATATTTTGTTCAACATTGTTTTTAGGCCGTTACGTCACCTAAATAAAACGGGAAGAGTAAACAGAAGGCACAAAAGCTAATAAAATTGTAACAAATTACTCACTGTGAAAAATTTAATGACCCATTAAACTTTTTCTTAGAGGAGTACGTATAATATTTTACATGTGAAAATTTATTAGGCACTCCAACGGGTAAAATCTAATAATTCAAAATGTCAATGCGTTGCTATGCTTTATTATTATTACAGTCTTCTGCAATAATAACAACATTCATACTGATAATTTCTATTTGAATAGGACATTGTTTTTCAATCACAACAAGGCTCGTACCAGGAAAACCTAACTGCTTTTGTAAATTCAATAAGCTCACTACTTGAGAAATACGTAAATTATTATCTTCTTGGTAAGAATCTTGAAGAGTTTCACTATTTTCCATCTAGATACATATTTCTCAAAAAAATTTCTGTGAAAAATCTTTCTACTACAAATATTATGGAAGAAAGGCAAATCTACTGCTGTGGGGCAAGAATGTGGACCCGCTTTGTCGCATGGTATCAAATTGTAAGCTTTAGAAATGGCGTACAACAACATTTGACATTTGCGAGAAATATTTGATTTTTCTGTGTTTTCTTTCAATATGGAAATTTTTAGATCGTGTCGTTCCTTGCTATAATTTCGCTATCCCTCTTAGTGGCAGATCCCTCCCATAAAAATGCCACATTGGCTTCTGCTGATGAACCAAGTAAGGATTTGGAGGGACGGGGCCATTGCATAGAATTGGTGCTTTGTGAGTTAAAATTATTAGTTGTTTTACCAATTTTTAAAGTTTTTGAGCCATTTAAAGGTTCACATGAAATTTTCCTTGAACTTTTTTCCATTCAAATTTGTATCATTGATTTTTGCAGTTAGTGTTCCCTGGTTTATTTTCTTAATTCAATTAATTGTTTCTGTGACGGATTTTTTCATGGGATTTATTTTACTCGCGGGGTCATTGAAGGTAATTTAAATGACAAATTATGGAGATTCCCATATAATTTTTCTAAACTGAATAATTTTCTCTGTTAATTTTTTTTCATAGGAAAATACGGAATTTTTATACTATTGGATAGTTTACACCGTGGCCTCTATAGGAATTTGGGCTATTCTAACCATAGCAGAATGTTTCACTCTCCATGGTTCGGATTCCGGGATCTCGGAAATTGTCTCAATCATATTGGGTGTAGCTGTTCAAGGATTCTGTTTATGGGTGGTGAGTATTCATAAAAATGAAATTGAATACGCCGCCGCAGCTGCAAGGACAGCTTCAACGACAATTGTTACAATCACTTAAGCGGCCAACATTAATATGGGTACAAATGACTTTCAGAAATTTCTTAGGAATTTACAAAATTTTTACAGTAGTATTTTTAAGGAGCGCCAAATGAAATTTGACTATATATATTTGTTCCAATAAAAATACATGAGAAAAAAGTTTTCAAATGTCAATATTTCAAGGTCCCAGAGTTCAGAATCGTGATAATTATTAGCATAAGAAAAGTTAGTTTTTATTTTAATAGAAAGTGCGAGCATTTAAAAGCATGAAAACCGTTTTTTCACAAATATGGCTTAAATACACAAATATTCGATTTTCCCATACAATGACAAGTTAGAGCATAAATTGTATTCACAGTCGTGTAAATTACATGAGAGGATCGAATTGAGTTTCTGTGTCCACTTGTGAATATTTCTGTCTTTTATTATGGGTCTTGGGAAAGATTAAGGCTTGGTCCGCAGCAAAGTTTTTGATTTCATTCTTACGGATGGTGGCAACCCAGAGGAAAAATCCTTGTATTGTCACTGAGATCACTATACAGGTTAAAGTAATGGAAATATTTTCCCACGTCGGAAAGAGTCTGCATCCCACAATTGCAATGGTATCACCCAAACAGATGCATCCAACGGTGAAGACAATCCAAGCTTGAATACATCCGGCACGTTTCTACACAAAAATTTTTTTCCCATTGAATTTTATGTACACACAACGGATTTCCAGTCCATACTCACTGAAATTTTCTTACCTTGTGCGTTCCATAAAGAAGAACCAGAGCCATGACAAAATTCAGGGATGCCATGATAAGGGCAAATATGAAAATTGTGAGAGACACGTTAACTGTAAAATTTTTCAAAAAATCACATTTTTATTTTTGTCTCCAAATTTAAAAAACTTGCATAAATTTTACCCACATCTTATATTAAGGTAGAGTATTTTCATTTCCTGTGTCATCAGCGTCCTCTCATTCAATGATGAGTACCTCGCCGGTAAAATTATCCTCACTAGGACGAACGTCAGAGCAGCAAAAGAGCCGAGAGATAAGATCTAAAATTTTAAACGCTTTTAATACAAACTTAATGTTACACAAGAAAAAACTTAAAATTTAGAAATTTTATGGCAAAAAATTTGTCAAAATTTTTTATCAACGTGCTTACAACATGAATCCACCCGATAACAATGGTCCAAATTTTGGACCCGCAACAGCAAATCCTCTTTTCTTCCATGAGTCCGTAAAATAAAAATCTCTATTGGTTTGTACGCACTTGAATTTTTTCCACGTCAAAATATACAAGCACTTTGCTCTTGCAAAGCCAAGACTTGAATGAGAATGACAGGAAAATGTAACCGTACATAGAATACACGCTACATTTTTTTAGCAAATGACGTGAGAAAACACAATAGGCACAAATGCTATGTAAATTTCTGTGAGGTTTTAAATATTTATTTATTCCAAGATTTTGGCACTGATTTATACAATGAATTTTTAAAGACTTTATTCCTTTAAAATTTCCCTCCCCATTGCAGTCAAATTCTAAGACAAGGTTAGATTCTACTTAGGATTGTGCAAAAGTTGATTTCCAAGCTACACTTTCCTTAATGAAATGCAGTGTGGCTGACGTCAGGGAGTACAACCGCAGAGTGTAGGATTGGGGCTGTTCTATATCTACACACACACTACAATTTTCTTGGCACTCTCCAACACGTTAAACGTAAACAGACATTCTCCCTTTCTTTATACTCGTGGGAATACAATGAGTGTAATATTTTATTCATGCGGAGATTTTTCCTGGAGTTTAAATTGCCCAATTTAAAGGGGCAATAAAAGGTTTAGACAATGTCCGCAAGGATTTTTCCCACTTCATATTTTATGTTTTTACATGCCTTAAAATAGAATTACATGTTTGCAGCATTTTGATTGGAAGAAAACAAGGGAATTTCAAATACATATTTTTAAGGGAATTTTGACCTTATGTTTATAATGCTACGTTATACGATATTACAAGGAGGAAGAGCTAATTCTAACGGCGCAGTACCCTTCCAAGTTAATTGTGGCCAAACTGAGGTTTTTACCTCTGCTTAGTTTAAAGTTTGTAGAATAAAATCGTAAGGGGCTGGAGCTAAATAACCTCAATACTGTTTTCAACAGCGATTGAGGCCAGGTAAGGTTTTCATTACTCAGCGGCATCAAATTGCATTGGTGTATTTGCAAAAAGGGCCAAAGCCAAATTGAAGGGCTTTGTAGAGGTATTTGAGGCCCTACTATAGGTTTCTTCTCTGATTGGTCTTTTAAATTCCCATGATGTTAGGCGGGGGAGGAGTTTTTAATAATTCTATTGTATTCAAAGGTAATCGAGGCCAAACTGAGGTTTTTATTTCTCAGCAGGTTCAAATTGCATTGACAAAATAGTAAGGTGGGGGAGCCAAATCCAATGGCTGCTTTGTCTTCAAAGGGAATTGAGGCCAAGCGGAGGCTCTCATTTCCTTTTTCTCAACATTTACAACCCAGAGACAGAAAGATTGAATTGAAAACCAAATCACGAGGGTTACAATGATTGGAGCAATTTGCTCGTCACAGTCAAAAATACAAAGGATAACTATCTGAATTGTTCCAAGTATCAAAAAAATTTCTGTGTAGATCATCCAGACATCGAGATAGCGCGGGTTATTCTGAAAAAATCCCGTACATTTTTTTATTACTAAAATAATGTAGAAATTTCCAACTGAAAACTGAAAAAAATTAATTGAGTGATTCAATCATAATTTTCACTTACACCGTAGGACCCACGAAGCAAGAACAGTGCCATGACGAAAGCGAAAATCTCAAAGATGAGCCTTAGGAAGAGCACCACGATTGTTATGTTAGCTATTTAAACACCAGCAAAGCACTTAATCGTTGTTGGCACAAGTCAATGAATCTCCATAATTTTGTTTAAAGTTTAAAATTATATTTTGAAAGACTTTTTTTATTATTATTTGAAACTTACAGGTCATCCGGAAATTCTGGATTTCTTCCGAAATCAACGGCTTCTCTTCATTCACCTCCCAATAATTCCCATCGTTAACAACATTATCGAAAATTGCCCTTGTGCCCGTGAAGACTACCAAGCCGAACGTAAGTGAAAGTATTAAAATACCTGAGAGTACCTGATGAAAAATAATTTTTAGCATACAAAAACGAAAAACAAATTTCACAGTACATCCATTTAGCAAGTATTATTTTAATTACAGCAAAAGTATATAATGCGTAATTAGCAACAAACTTACCACTTCAAACCATCCAATAGCTTTTGTGCATCCACTGAACCCACAACAACAAATAATTTTTCCCTCCATTTTCATGGTAAAATCCGTGAAAGAAAAAGTTACCTGTCCAAGGAAGGAAAATATGCGAGAATTTTTTTTCCACAGCCAAATTTTATCGTAACTTTTGACGCTATATCCTCAGTTCATGACTCCTTCGCTGCTACTGAGAGTGTGTGGAAGAAAGCTTTTACTGCAGAGGCAGTTGCTAGGAAAATACTTGAATGAACTGGGAAACAGGGATTTGTTGAGTACCTGAACTTTGTATGCACAGAGGAAATTCCACTGTATCCATTGCAGCTACTTTCTCCTTCCCAGAAAAAACATGCTTTCCTATCTCAGCGTCAAATCAGGCATGTACATATTTACACACTCGGTACTCTCTCCTCTAGGATATTTTTATTCCAACTTTGTTTCGTTATTATTGCAGAGGAGCACTTTTATGCCTTCAAAACTCACTGCAATGTTGACTAAACTATTAGAACCTTTCAAGTATTATTCTCCTGTCTTCCTAAGGAGACTTCCTGTTCACATCATAATCCACTGCAATACGGTGCAATAATAAATGACAGATATTTAAAAAAAATTTCAAATGAATTTGAAATGTAAAAAAAGGGGGTCTGAAAGGCTGCAAGTAAAGGATCGGGCTATTGGGGAAATGGAAAACTCATAAAGTTAGAGTCAACTTACCCCAAAAGTTAAAATCAAGATTAAGCGCACAATAGGACAGATGCTAATCCTTTGAAAATATTATTCTCATTGTAATGGAAATATTCACAAGGCTGAAAATTTGAGTTCAAATGTCCGATGCATTTCTACGGATTCTAGGATTTTAGAGGTGTAAGATTTAGTGATGAATTACAATAGAGGAAAATTCTAAAGAAATTCTTTACGTAAATACTTCCTTTCAAAAGAGAGAGCGAGATAGAGAGAGCGCTCATATAATTGCAGCTTGAAGACTCAACAAAGGCTTCGAGAGAAGTTATAAAAACGAAGGTCAAGTTAATTGGCATTATTTTCAAGATGTGTACAGTTTTTAGTAATGCATTTATTAACTTTCAGGATCATTTTTCTTATTTATTATGTTCGCAAGAGATTATGTAAAGTCGTGCATGGGTAAAATTATTATCGACCGAGGAAGTATTTTAGTTACAAAATTTTCTCTTTTCATAAAATTATACATGTTCTCTCATTTATGAAAAACGTAATAATACATATGCCTTCGGAGTTAGGGATAAAGTACTCTGTACTACATAGCTTATCAAATGTGTACCAATACAATTTCTCATGTATTCAAGTGCCTTTCTCGTACCTTTGGAATTTAAATAGGATTAACACATGTTAACATGCTCTCATACAGTCTCACGGGTAGAGAGAGAGAGAGAGAGAGTCTTATGACGAAATTACTTTCGCTTACAAATTAATGAAAAAATGATGTGATATCATTTCTCTTGGAAATCCTTTGGTTAACGGTGTTTCTCCAGTGTGTAGCAACATATGTTGCCTTAGTTATGCACGCAAATCACAAATTCACTACATTACATCGATTCAGAGTAAACGGAATGATTGAATATGAAGACAAAATTTTAGTGTGACAATAATGTATACGTGGAATCAAGTCAATTTTTAACGAGGAGACAAAAGTGCTGAAAAAACTTTACTTGATATTAAATTACAGGATATTGCATTTGCAAGGTACATATGATGATCAGGTTGTTGCGAGCTTTTGGATCATAGAGGAATAAGTATATATGCACAGGGGTATTGTATTACCTTATGGAGAAGTGCAGTGTTCTGCACTTGAAAATCCATTCTACTACTTTACTACTTATGACCCATACCTATGCTATAACACTGAGACAGAGCTACAAGCAAGTTTACATTAACATTCACAAAGTCTGGGGTCTCCTTCATGACAATTCACGCGACTGTTTGAGATAGTACTCGGACAGTACACAAGTGTCAAGGTTGATTCCTTCCTAAAAACACCTAACCAAATGTAATTAAAAGTGACACAATTGCTCGGACAATGAAATCCATAAATATCAAAGCTGATTCCTTTTCCATCGTATGAAAGTGCCCCACTTTGATTCCCACTGGCTGGATTGCAGCAATTCGCTTCTGCAACGTTGGTGATTGATAACTGGCCAATTTCCTCTTCGATCCTCTCATGAATTCCATTTCCAATTTAACACGTTTCATATCAACCTGAATGGAAAAGGTTTGCCCCATTGCAGCAATGTAGATTCCGTCGACGTAAATTGAAATGAAAATTAAGAACAGAGATGGCGCTGGGTACCGGGAGAAGCCTCGAATCCCAGCAAAGCCTGCCACAACTGACAACAAAATGAATGTGACTTTAAAGGTGTAAATTAAGGAGGAGTAGCCCAAATTAAAGAGGCTGACAAGGAGTTGCGTCTTGATGCACCGGCCAACTGCTTTTCCCACATCGTAGTTCTTCCGTAGGATTTTCCTACGTTTATTGAATCAAACGAAAATATGATTTTATCAGACATCATAAAAAATCATGGAATTTATCAACATGGTATAGTGGTATAAGCAATAGTTAAATTTGACCTTACTTCGAATTGAGGATTTCTTCCCGCAATGATTTGCTAGTATTTTCAAAGAAAATTAGTGAGTTTTCCAAAAATAGTAGGAACACAATTGCCACCACCAACTGAATAAGTAATTCGTGTAAAAATAGAAGAAAAAATGTAATGGGATTTTTCAAGGGGTGAGGAATGAGCTGGAAAATATGTACTTGAGTGCAAAATATAGCAACAGCGGATTGGATGAGTACAACAAAAGAAATTAACATGTGTGGAAGTGAGATTGCAATGCATTCTCGGAAAGTCAATGTCTTCCTCCACAATTGACGTTTTTCCCTTTTCACTGGATTATTATTCCCTACAAAAAATATTTATTATTCTACATCTTCTATTAGAAATGAAATAGCAAAAGTTACTTTTAATTTAGTATTGCAAACCAAACCTGCCAACTTGGAGTCCCACTTGTCCCCCTCAAATATGATATTGAATATGGTCGTTGTAATCCATGGGGTTCGAAATGAAGCTAACCATTGAATGATACAGCCGAGAGTGAAACCAAGAAGAATGATTGTGTGAATGACCAGGTCAGGAACCGTCACTCGGCTCTTCAGTGTTGTGGCTTTAACCACCAAAAAATACAAATAAAAAAGAAAGGCTCGGAAAGTTTCATACGACAAAAATAGTGAAGAGAACACGCGTCGCCGCCGGCTTCCAATGATCAATTTTACGGATTCACCCTCATTCAGGCTGATGTCAAAGGGAAGTAAATTCCATTTCGTCACGAGTTTTACAAGTTGAAGGTATAGTTTTAAGTCGTTCGAGGTTAGCATTATTCCTTTTTGTGCACCAAATGTGCAAAGTCCTGAAAGTTAAATTTCCACTGCCCTACTAGGTGAGTTGAGTTGTGCTAAGAGTTGAGAATTGAAGTACAGTGACTACGCACATAAGAACATTTTTATTCCTTTTTGAATTACCGGACTTCTGCCATTATTTTGAATAATAATCATATTTAATTTATGTTTAATATATTCTGTTCATACAAACACAATCAATATTCTGTTAAAAGTTTCGGAAAATATTATGCTATTTCCTACATGCTGGAAAATGCCAGATTGGAAAGCAAACATAAGAAAATAGTGTGAAATTTTCTCTAGGGCTGCTAACTAAAAAAGAGCGCTCTTAAAATTTGTGGAATGTTTTTTTCCGCTTCCGTAGTAATAATTACAGAAAAACGAAAATAACAAAGCGATTATGTATTGATAATTAAAGCTTTAATTCCCCGAAAAAATCTACTAAATACACGTTTGCTCGTTTCCAATATTTGCGAATAAGTACATTTTTAAACTGGTACTTGTACCTATTATTACCATTGCACTAGCCGATTTTCAGTGAAATCATTTTTTTGAAATCATTGCAGGGATAAAATGTTTTCAAAAATCTAATTTACCTTTATGCTTCAGCGGACAAAATGGTTTTGCGTTACTTATGAACATATGAACAGGAAATAAATTGGAATGGTTTAAAAGAATTATTGTAGTAGCAAAGGACTAGTAAGGGAATAATCAATTGCGGCTGGAAGTGACCAAGCACACGTGGACATTTTTTATCCTGTTTGAAAGTACTAGTAATTTACAATAATTATACTTCTCCCATTATTTTGAATAATAATCACTTTTAATTTATAATAACTACTCTCTAAGAATCTCCTCATGCAAATGTAATCATTATTATTTTAATAGCTGTGGAAAATATTTTCGTACTTCCTACATCCTGGTCATACCAAAGTGGGCAAGTAAATGTAGAAAATAGTGTGGAATTTTAAACCTATCGCAGCCATTCATGAGGTGCGAAAGAGGGATATGAACTGGAGCTAAATTTGATTGGCTTCCCAATTTTCTAATAATAGTATTAAGGAGTAGTCAGAGGATTGAAGCTTGATTAAAGTGAGCATATATGTGCACGTCTACATTTTTACCTCATTCTAAAATACTTCCTGGAAATGTAACGGGTAAACTTTTGACATAATTTTAACCAATAATTATAACCTTTAATTTTTATGTATGCCGACGAGGAGAATATTCTCATGCAAAGCAAACCATTATTAATGTGAAAGTTGTGGAACATATTTTGCTCTTCCTATTCCCTGTTAGCATCAAATTGCAAAATAAATAGCGTGGAATTTCCAACCTGTCGCAGTATAGAACAAATTACAAAGGAGCGTTCATAAAATTTTTGCCGAAATCCCATTTCCATCACGGCAGGAAAAACAAAATTGCAAGAAAATAAAAGCTTCAATTTCACAACCTAGTGAAGTTGGTTTATGTACAAAAGTCAAATTGATTGCCAGAGCTACAATACTCATTAAAAGCTTATCTAGAAGATCTATGGCTTCGCAAAGCTTGCTACATAATTTTTAAAACAATTTTTCCGTCCTCCGAAAGCTCTTTCAGTCATGAAAAGGATGAATAAAATAGTAATAAAAACATGGGAAATTGTTTGAGCTTCGAAATTCTAATGTGGGTGTGTCCCCCCAAAAATATATTTCTATAAGAAATAAATGGTTTTTTGAGAATGTACCTTTTGGTAAGGAGACATCATTTATCATTTCTTGTTAGTACGAAGTCATATAAGTAAGGACTCGCATATTCAAAAAAAATATTTCATTCACTTCATCAGATTCTCGCGGGTTTTCCCGGGAGGTTATCCTACAATTATGGTGCAAGGATTTTTTAGGAAATCTTCCCTATCGATTGTTTGGGGAAAATTATTTGAACCATTTTAAATTAATTTCTTAAAATTAAATAAAACATCTGGAACCAAAATTGGAAATAGGAAATCTCGAAAATAAAAAGTATATCGTCGGCTAAAGTGCAAAAGGGGCCATATGCAGAAATCGCTTAAACGGGAATTAACATGCGCTACCATGTATAAGCGGTGTCTGCATATAGCCCCTTTTGCACTTTAGCCGACGATATGTAGGGACTAGGGACAGGCGTGCAAAGATGCTCTAAACACTTAATTGGCTACAATTATAAATCATTAAATCCTAGTTGGTCGGAATTTTATTAGTTTTTTTAGGAGTATGGAAATGCAATATGGATGTACAACAAACAGTATTTTGTTTTGTGTCCATTTTTCAGGTTTCTTAAGGGTTTCACAGCCTCCAGGTAGAGTTTTTGCCGGAAATTATTAATTGATTCCTCGTTTATAACCTTCTCTGTAAATAAAATTTCCCGATTTATTTAAATAAAACGAATCTTCAGAACATTCACTGATCCTAGCTTAAGTTATAAGTTTATTTTATCATAATTTTAGATATGTTATAAAGGTAAAATGTATATCTATATTTCCTCAATCATCATCTTATCATCAATCAATATCTAAAATTCTTCTACCGACCAACTGATTTTTATCCTTATTTTAAATCCTTATCTTAAGTAAACTCTCTCTCTTTAGACAATAATACTAATTGTAAGCTTTGGACAAGAATTATGATCAAAAACCAAATGCTCTCGACCACATTGCTAAATACTGCTACCTAAAGTCAACTTCACCGGAGGATTAAGGTTCCTCTGTCATTTGACATTGACAGAGGTAGACGGGTGATAATGAAGCTTCAATTTCCTGCTTGTAGGTATTCACAATCCACACGCAAACACAAAGGAATGAGCCCCAAAGTACCAGAAAAAGGCCTCTAATCGAAATACCTGAGGTCATCGTCCAATCATTCCAGTCAATGATTCCAACGAGAATGACGAAACCAAATAAGCCAATTGAACTGAACATTGTGTACATCACCCAGATTTGAAGATGCTTATGGTTTTTCTAAGGACAAAATTATTAAATGATAAATTATTCCTTCGCTTACTACCCACATCAATTTTATATCAATATTATTTAATATTTACAATAATTACCTACATAGTAAGAACCATAAAGCAAGAGTGACGACGCGGCAAGTCCAAAAATAGTGAAGAGAAACAAAAGAACCTGCCCCAGGGTGTAAGGCCGAACTCTGCCTGTATAGAATATTAAAAATCAATTTTCGCAATTATATTATACAGCCATGTTGAATTATCAATAGTACTTAGGAATATTATTTCTCCTAGTTTTCCCAGAATTCGAATTCATCAAAAAATCCTAATCTTCAGATTCATTTATTTAAACTGTTGAAATATTTATCCAAAATATCGTACCATTTGAACTTCCTTCTGCTGTCCACATTACCCAGAACAAAAAAGATGATTTATAAAATCCACTGCTAAAGATCACCTGCATAAATACAAATCAGAGCACATAAATAATTATCTGCTTAAGAATTTACACAAACACTAAATAAAAACAAGTAAGTCGGTTCTACAAATCAAATTTTGTAGGAACTGATTACATAAAATTATTTGATGTAATTATTACTACTTACAAATTGGGACAATGCAATTGTTTTTGCCCAGACGCTGGGTCTCAAGCAGCAGCAAATCCCACCCTCTTTCATTATTGCCGAGTATACAAAGAAGAGCAACGGGAAATTAAATTGTACTCGAGGACATATGGACAGAAACTTGGCTTATTTATTTACGAAATTGTAGCATGTTTTGAAGTAAAAGTTTTACGGAATTTAGATGAAAGTAGAACTGCACTTGCACTTTTGCACTTCAGAAATAATTCGACGGTGAAGTTTTGAATTTAGTGCCATTGTATTCACTTTAATTTGCATAAAGGGTCTCGGAAATGCCAATGCAATTAATTTAATGATTGAGCTTACTTACCAAGACCAAGTCTTTTTCAATGTAACTTTACACGTGCAGCTTAACATCATAGGTTATTGGGCATAGGAGGAAAGTGAAAGTTTGTGCATTTAATAATATGTAGTAGGAAACCGAGAATCTTCGTATGCATTTGTGTGTTTGTGAAATCATTCATTGCTTCCTCCCGATAATATTCTAACTATACTGGAGTGAACGGGATTATTATGTAGTTTTGAATAAAATTGGTAAGGCTTAAATCTTCAACATTATTATATTTGCGATTAAACTTTTGGATAACAAACTTTTATAAAACTTTGGTAGCTACTCCTATCCTATGAATACCGTGTATGTATGTATAACTACTAATATTTAACAATTTCGATGTATTCAAGCGCCGTTTATATCTTACAACAATATATCAATTTTTTTGAAACCTTGAGATCATATCATTTACAAACTTTAAGGTTGTGCATAATATTGTAAAGATAAAAGTAAATAAAAAATATCCACTCAATATCTTCGTAAACTAAACACCAAAGAGAACTCATAAAACCTTAACAGCACAAACATATTATGTATTGCCTTCTTTCCTCTAATAAATTTTTGCTCACTTATACATCTATATGCTTAATTAATTTAAGTACAAATCGTTTGAGCCTCCATTACGACAGATAAATAAACCTTGAAATTTATGCCTCAAGGGGTGACTTTCATTTGGATAGGAGGAACATTTACAATATCTTCATCCATCTCAATTTGTAAGAGAATAAAAATCCAAATTGAAAATCCCTGGATGGCCCACGTGGAAACAAGAGTTCTTGTGTTCATTGCAATCCCGCCATCCCAACTTCGTAAATTTTGAAGAAAAATGAAGAAAACTGTCCACAGTGTGACATATCCCAGGGCCAAGGTAATCCAAATTTTTATAAAGTTTAGCATCCTCTAAAAAATAAACAGTGAATTAATACTAGCTTTCTATACATTTCTTTTCTCTTGATGACCAGACAATTGATACATAGTAAAGTTTTTTAAACGAAAATTTGGGACTAGTTTTAGTAAATGAGCCACCGCGATGTAATTTTATTTTTTATTTTACGGATCGAATAAAAAGCATCACTTACATGGTGGAACCCGTAAAGCAAGGCAAATGTGGAAATGATGGAAATTGCCTCGAGACCAAGCAGCAATACAAGTAGTTGGATTACTTCTTTTGCTAAAAACATTAAGATTTGTAAAATTTTTCTCCAATACCACTAATACCAGTCAGTTTACTTACAGGATGGACGAAAATCAGAAATCCCTAGTTAAAGATAGATGATTACTTGAAAGAGTGTGTACTTCCTAATATTGTAAACCAATGCAACTCACTGTTCTCGACTGCAAACTCAATTTCCTCCAGACTTTGACAACATGTTGAGTCACAATGCTCCCCTTGGTAATCACCGGTATCCATTTCATCCACATAGCCCCCCAGTGTACTTATTTCCACAGATATTTCACAAGCTAATGAAATTATTCCTATGGTAGCAAATATCTGAAATAATGACAAATTATATTTTCATGAGGTCATATGTATCTATTTATTCTATTTATATAAATATTAGAACCCTTCCTTTACCTTAGTAATTAATTTAGTAAATATGGTTGGAAAAAATTCTCACCAATTGACACAATGCAATTACTTTTGCCATTCCATTAGACACCCAATAGCCACTTTTAGTATCCGTCATCTCTGTCGTTTCTAATTGGAGTGAAGGAACTTCTGAGAAAAATCTAGAGATGGTAAAAGATAGATCAAGTGAGTCTCGTGTGTTAACAATCCAATTGCTCAAATTCTTGACAATTTCCAACCAACTTGGATAATTGCTGCAGAAATAAAGTTCAAAAGGCCGCAGATTTGAGGAATTCTCTGTGGAACTGACAAAAAGAGAATTGATGTGGGAGCGGGAAGAAGGGAAAAAGTTAATAGAGTGAATATTAACGTTATATAAGTTGAACTATTAGCAGATTCCAGGGCTAAACTGTTTAGCTTGTATGCGAGTATTGGGTATTCACATGTTGCAGGTTGGGAGGAAAGTCATGCAAATTATTGAGGCAAGAATTCATTTGCACATGGACAGGGTAAAATATTTAAAAACAAAAATCCATCCACTGGGACTGAAGGAATAGTAGGTTTATAAGAAGATGCATACGTGAGTATATGAGTCGAAGCTTGTTGGATGTATGTGTAAGGATTTACTTCTGCAATTTCAAATTGACTGAGTTGCTAATGTCAGCAAACTTAAATTAATGTGTGTATGTATATCTATACATATGTGTAAGTCACCAATAGGTGCATTTATAATATAATGAACACAGAATTGTAATTGCTTTACACTTGTACTTGTAAGGTTTAATCCTCCATATGTAATGACATCACTGTTGTTTGGCTGGTGCTTGTTCACATCACATTGCGGCGCATTTTAAGAAAAAACCAGAAAATATTTTTTTGCAACTTGAGTGACTAAAAGTGACACAATGGGTCTGACAACGAAATCACGAAATATTACCGCTGATTCCTTCTCCATTGAATGGAACTGCCCCACTTTGATTCCAATAGGCTGCATGGCAGCAATTCGCTTTCGTAACTATTTTGAATGGAAACCATCATAACTCCTCTTTTAGATCCTCTTCTCAGCTCCAATTTAATACATTTCATGCAATCCTCAAAGGAAAATCTTTGTCCTATTCCCATTGCAGCAATGAAAATTCCGTCCAAGTAAATGGACAGTGTAAGTAACATTACGGAAGTCATACCTTGTTCTTTGAGAAACCTCTGATTCCAGCAAAACCCGCAACAACCGACATTAAGATGTGGGATATTTTGATAGCGTTAATTAAGGATAAATATCCAAAATTTAAAATGTTGATAAGGAGTTGTGTCGCCATAGATCGGTTAATAGTCTCGTCCAAATCGTAAATATTTCCTGCGAGTTTTCTGATTAAACAAATCCTATTATCCCGCGGTCATTTCTTCCAACTCATTTTAATGTCAAGACACGAATTTAATTTTCTCCTTTACCTCAACTCTCGAATTTTAGTCAACAGTAATTTGCTGGTCAAAAATACTAAGGAATTTTCCAAACATGAAAGTACAACAATGGCACTATACAAATAAGGAAAGAGCTCGCTCGGGAACAGAAGAACCCCAGCCGATTTTCAGACCTATATCCGACCTGACTTGAATTCCTTAACTTCATCTCTGATCTCAACATCGATGGTGTTCGATACTTCGGCCTCGCGTGTGATGGTTGAAACAAAACTTAGCTTGTCTACAAGGCGACAAACCACTAAATGTACTGTCGAAAGTCGAAATTATCGCTAAAATCATTGTATTCTAGTTCATTTGATTCTATTTACTGCAGTAATCACGTGTGCCAAAATAATAAGAGTAGCAGGTTAGAGTTTTTAAAATTATATCTGTTATTAAATTTTGATATATTGTCACAAATACTACGTAGCTATGAATACAACTGGTAAGTACGAATGTTTAACAAATCTAAAGTCTAACGAGTGTAATAACACTATTCAAATAACTAATAATGAACAGGTTGTAAGGCAATTTGGGGGTCCACTGGGTAGAGAAGCCTACTTACTAATACGAGTAATGCAGTGGTGAGTTGGTGCGTTTGTACGATACTTTGTGTGAGACCAGCCAAAATATCCCTTTGAACAGACTGTATTTACAAGCTAGGAAGTATAGATCATTAACTACAGTAAAAATATATCGCGGAATATTATCGTAAGCCAATTTAATTGCTAATTTAGCAAAGGCGGAGCGCACTGTAACAAATCAACATATTTCCCGTCTACTCCAGATTTTTTTCATACTTATTTGCGTTAAGACCTTGAATTTGAAGCCTCAAAGGTTCATAAGCGTTTCGGCAGGAGGGCTATCTTCGATTTCAAATTGTAAGTGAATAGCAATCAAAATTGAAACTCCCTGAAAGGCCCATGTAGTCACGATGATTATTGTATTAACTGCAATCCCCCCATCCCAACTTCGCCAACATTGAAGATTAATGAACAAAATTGTCCAAAGTATTAAATACCCCATTGCAGTGCCAATCCAACGTAATAGATATTTTTTGTTCATCTGGAAAATAAGAACAGATACGTTACTTTTTTATACGTTATTTTTCATTGGCGGCTCACATCCCAGAAATTTTCATAAGATCTGTCATAATGACAATACCGGAGCTAGGTTGGGAATTTCGGTGAAATACATGGATCAAAAACGGAAGCATTGAACATTTTGGTTGCATTATTCAAAATTTTCCTTTTATTAACTATATGTACATTTATTTAAACATTTAACGAAAATCTACTGAAGCATATAAACTTACATTGTAGGACCCAAGAAGCAACAAAAATGAACAAGCGAACCGGATAGACTCGAGACAACAGAGTAACCAAAATGATAAGCCTATTGTTTCTTCTAAAGACCCTGTGTTAATATCATGAAATTTGCGCTCAAGTCCATATACGAAGGAGGATTGCGGTTTATCCACTCATTTTTATTAAATGTTTTTGAGAAAGTTTCTAATAATACATACTTTGAAACTTACTCTGCTCTCGTGCAGCCTTATTGTTGGCCTGAATGCCCCAAAAAACTTCCTCCGAAGTGCACGGTATTGTTCGACAATTCTTGAGACTCCACTTATTACTAACTTGTTTGCTTCTGCTACCGAGACCTAATTCACAACCTAATGAAAGTATCCCAATCGTGGCTAATATCTGAAATAATTACAAACCAATTTTTCAAGGTGATATTTCTATAGAAATTTAGCCTCATCAGATTATTTTTTCAGTATAAACCGTGGACATAGTTTCCTCACCAATGGACACCATCCAATAAATTTTGCTGATCCAGTGAACGTCCAATAATAGCTATTCTTAATTTCCGTCAGGTCCGTCATCACAGCGAGAAAAGATCCGTACTAGTGGATGAACTTCTGAGAGAAAAATCTAAATTTATTAAAACCAATTTAATAATAGAAGATTAACAAAATCGATCAATTTCTCGACGACTTCAATCCAACTGGGAATAAGTTCGGAGGTTTGGGGATTTGAGCATGACAATAAATAGATCAACTGATGTAAGTGTGGGAAATAAGAAAAAAGTCATTCGAGTGATTTCTCATTTTGGATTTCTCATCATTGGTTTCCTTATCATCAGTTTCCAAGGGCTAAGCTAATTTCAACCAAGGTCGTACATCGTACCTGCTATTCATTTAAATAACAGGTCAGACAGTGAGAAGTGAACTTCACTCACAATGTACACCTTTCAAGTGTTACTCTCGGATTTTGATGTGGTAGGTATCGTTCGAAAGCTCTCGGCAAGAGCTTTTCAAAGGTATCTACCATATATATACACAGTAATAAAGTAAGTGCTAAAATATGGACGTGCAGAGAAATGACCTAAAAAAATTTTAAAAGCTCAAATTATGCGCTTTTAGAATTGCTGTTGAACATGGAAATTAGTTGGGGGGTTCAAAAGTAACAGAAGACCAAAATGTAAGGGCTAAAATTGTGCGTAAATTTTGGTATTTTGCATGTATTTAAACATAATGTTTGCGATTTTATTCCTCAAAAACTAAGGCCCACACAGACGGTAGGTACCTTTGAAAAGCTCTCGCCGAGTGCTTTCAAACTATACCTATCACATCAAAATCCGAGGGTAACACTTGAAAGCGGTACATTATTGTCAGTGAAGTCATGCAAATTGAGGAGGTAAACAAAAGTTTTCCAATTCCTACTGACCTGCATTAGCATATGGACAGCTTGAAATATTCAAAACGAAAATACAGGATTGACTCGAGAAATAAAAACACCATATTTACTTTAAAGTTACTACTCTGCTTCTGCCAAAGTAACAGTACAGGTTGTGCATTTACAGAAAAATTTACTTTCACTACAATTCTTGTAGGGAAAACTTGCATTAAAGCGTAAATAAGCTTTCATGACGTGCATATATTTCTTGCAAATTGCAACCGGCCTTTTCTTGATTAAATTTTTTCAAGAACAATACACGTATTTCGTCCAAAAAACGGTTTATCTTCAGTAGAATAATTATTACACTTGGGATAGATTTTGTGGATGAAGCTCAATCCGTGAATTTATTTTAACAGTATCAATTTTAATCCCACCCTAACATGGCATTTTGGTTATTATTAGTTAGTAACAAATTTTTCCCAGTGCGTCTAATTCGTAGTAATCGTACATAAATGTTATTATAAATTACTATAATTTTTGCTATTAATACTACCAGGACTTCTCTAACAATTCGAGCTCAATAATGTAAATGTACATAACAGGAAAAAACACAAATTAAATATTTACCTTAATTTAGGATGCAACCATACCTAATATTTACTTATAACGATTACCTTTGACAATCGAGAGGAAGAAATTACTAGGTCGCTGGTAGATTCAGGTTGAGACTTTGAATTACATTGGCAAAGGGTAGAAGCTGAGAAGGGGGACAATATTTCTTGTTTGTACATATTCACGATCCAAACGCAAAAGCTCGCAATTGAAATCCTAACTAAAATTAGATAGGTAACAAGTTCGGTCGTCGAATCCCAGTTATTAATTAGCGCATTGAAGCTCATCCAAACAGATAAACCAATTGAAGTGAATACTGTGAAAACTATCCAATAGTGAAGGTTTAGGGGATTTCTCTACGGAAAAAAATTAAGTCATTTTACATCATCACACATCATTAAAATTTCTTACTTTTTACTATGCACGTTTCAGTTTTCTGTAATTAATTATGGCGAGCTCACATAAAACGAACCGCGAAGCAAAAATGCTGCTGCGACGCACCCCCAAATGTCAAACATCAACATCAGAAATAAGGCCAAAAAGAAAAAGGTATCTTTGTCTCCTGACAATTACAGTATGTAAAAATGTTAGACACAATTATACACATGTATTTCTACAAAACTTTCGCTAAGTAGTTAATTTTTTCGTGCTTGCATTCATAAGGTGGACTACAATTTAACCATACCACGAAACCACCCATAGGACATTGAGATGGTCAAAAAAGTCAAAAGATAGCCGACTTGCATGCCGAAGAAGATCTGAAACCATTTAATTTACATTATTCAGGGTACAGTATGATTTAAATACAAATGAAAATGAATAGTGCATTTACGGCCTAAACTTTTAAAATTAATTTTCAAATCAACCAAAATTCAAACCAACTGCTTTTATTTTTTCTAGCAGTCCACAAAGTATAAGCGCAGGCATTCTTTGAATTTGAACATGAGGGCAAGTTATGCAGACATACTAAGACCTTGACTTCACTAGTGGACTTAACCATGGTTAAATTAACTATAGTTGGTTTAACCTTCCAAAAGCTAGGGATTTTGCTGCGGAAATGGTTAAGTTAACCATTTGTACTCCGATTTCACACGAAAATAATGGTTAATTTAACCATAGTTAAGTCCACCTGTGAAATCAAGGTCTAACATTACGTTGTGCTGTGTATAACTCCAATATTTGAAAAAATTGGAAAACGTTTAAACAATCTAATCATTCAATTACATATTACTAAGGAAATCCGTTGCAAACATCCTTAAAACATTGAGGAATTTCGATCTGCTATAACTTTTGCTGCCCTCAACGTAGAGTCATAAAAGTGAAAGATTCTGAAAGTGTAACATTTTACCTTTCAGAATTGATACTGCTTAAGTTTTTACTCCTCCGAGGACCAGAGTTATAGGGGAAAGAGTTTGAGCGGTTTGGGGACAAAAATCCTGGGTAGAACAAATAATTTTTAGTTTTTAAATTTTTTGACCCCTCCCCTCAAATTTAGGAAAAATTCAAGCGTATTTTCCTTCCTAAATTAGCTACAAATTTCCATAAACTTTACTCCCAAATCCCTACAATGGAGTACTTATTTGAGAAAGTTTCTCATTTTGTAAATCAATGAAACTTACTCTGCCCTGGGGAAGCCTTAGTGCCTATAATAATTTCTTCCGGAATGCATGCACCTGTTTTACAACTCTTCGGAAAATGACTTACATGTCTCATAACGACAAATAATTCGAAACCTAATGAAATTATTCCAATGATAGCAAATATCTGAAATAATTACACGCCAATTTTGTAAGGCCATATTTTATCTAAAAATTGACCTAAATTGTAGCAATTGTTAAGATTGTCATTATGAATTAACTATGTGGTGCAAATTTTCCTACCAATTGACAATATGCAACAACTTTTACTACTCAATTGGACGCCCAATATCTTAATATTGTCATCTCAGCAAGGAAAGATTCTCACAGGCGGATGAACTTCTGAAAGAGAAAAATCTCAAAATGATATTCTCACAATGCAATGTGATAAATAGCTGTAAATCTACTAAAGATCACTTTACTTAATGTGTTGTATAACTAAACATGAGGTTTATTTTTCCAATTTCATGGAAATAATGATTGAGGCTGAGGTTTTCCTCTCATTGTGTAAGTGGAAGTTAAGTAGCGTCATTAGAATAGAAGAGACTATTGAGTAGCAAACAAAGTAAGGAAAGGAAAAGGACTCACCGAACTTTAACGGCTTTTTTGACAGAATTTCAATTTCTCTTTGTGTGAAAAGTTAAAATTCAGTGAAAAAAAAGTCGTCAAAATTCGGCGTGTCCTTATCCTTCCCTTACTGTGCTTACTACGCACTCACCTGTGTTTATTTCCACAGACTACTGCATGAGTAGTGCTAAGCATAGGTTATGGTTCAGAATAGGAAACTGTGAGCAGAGCGAAGGAATAGCGGTGGAGTGGAATCTGCTAAAGTACTTTTTATGAGCGAAGCGATATTGTATTGAAACTATGACAGTTCTGTTGCCATATCTTGTGCATCGAAAAACTCTGTTGTTAATAGAGGTAGAGCAATGAAACCTGC
>JAQFXU010002074.1:0-23162 GCA_034693705.1 Spatulosminthurus flaviceps
TTTTCACAGATATGATGGTGGTTATTTCAGTTTGCATCAAATATGGTGGTTGTTATTTCAGTTTGCTTTTAAGCAATCCGTGCATTAGACCACTTTGCTTCTCCAACGACGATTTGCTTTTTAGCTATCTCTTTACTCCTAACTTCTAACATATAATGGTTATTTATTATTTAGGTGCTTTTAACCTCAATGTTGTTTGCTGGGACAGAAATTAATTATTTTTGACCTGAATAGTCCGATGAGTATGTAATGCCTATAACCCTACAGTGTGAGCTTTTCCAAGTAAATGGTGAGTGTACTATGTGGGTCTTTGATGAGGTTGCCCATAGAAAAACTCGCTTTTAAATAGTCATATAATCATTTTTTATTCATTTGATTTAATCCCATTGAATGAAATGCAGTGGTTTGTTATAATAAAGCTCTTTCCTAATTTACTCGGGCCTCGCACTACTATTTCGAAAATTTGTTCTGAAAATGCGGAAATGTTTTTTAAAAAGCAGAGCGAATCACTACAAGAGGAAATGGAACAAGTATTTGTATTGTATGTTTACTCTATCCAAAACATACTCTCAAAACTCTCAATTGTGGTCACCAAAAGACCTATAAAGGATAATTGTAATCAACGTGAAAATCCTCCTTACGGTAATAAACAACAGCCATGGAAAATTTTTTCAAATTCTTCAAAAGTTCCCATATCCATTTCAACTTCGAAATTCAACTAATCATTTGCAAATAATGTAGTCAGTATAAGTAGGTAAAAATCATTGAAATTAGAATATGCAGGAGTTTCTGCTTCATTATCCGGAAAGTAAATGTGGGAATGTATAAGGACCTGCAAACATTGGTATCTCACAGGATCGGAGCTGTTCGTTCCACATAAGGGCCCTATATTTTTAGCGGTAAAGGAATAAAATAAGGAGAAAAGTAGGGTTAAAGGGAAGAGGAAAAGGTAGGATAATGAATAAATGTTAGAAATTAGAACAATTAAAGTTAGTGATTGCAGCGAGAAAGGCAAGAGCGCAATAGTTTAGTTGTGGTAGTTAGTAGGCGCGAGCACAGTCAAAGGCTGAATCATGTTTATTCGGAGAAGTTGAATAATGGAAAAGTAACTAGCCAATAGGCTAGTTACAATTTATTAAAATAAAATAGTCGGAGTGTTGACGCCAAATACCGCCAGCCCTAACTCCAAGGATGATTCCCCTGACAATATATTACCCGGGTAATGTAATTAGCTCAAAATATAATATGGGTTAATTTTAACGCAATTTTTGGTAATCTTACGGCAAAGTTATTGTTGAAATTTTTCAAAAAACGCTGACTTTGTTTGCCAGGAAAATACTACATTGATAAAAACTTATTTACATTGACGTGCTTCCATCCTACCAGAGCTCCATACAAATACACATCTACTTTTGACTCGAGTACAAAGAAAGCCTTAATAAATTCTGTGCTCGGCATCCACGATGTAATTAGTCCAGTATCTAATACGACGGGCAATATCTCCAGAGTATTCCAAACCATTGAGCCATTGCATTACATTCTATAGAATCTATAGCTTCATTCCGTTTGTAACGGCTGGTTGTCTTGCTGGAACTCACACATGACCTTCATGTAATTTACAGACCTCCCAAATCAATTGAATTAATGTTACCCCTGACGAGACAAAGGAGAGACTGAACAAGGATTTGCCATTTTTTTTCTCTACATTATCAGATTTTCCCCCCATCCTTATACCTTAATAATTTCCCTGTATAACAAAAAACCACACTCTTAGAATTTAATATTTGGTGTAAAAATAGTTTTCCTTAAATTTCTTCATTTTCTTCCCTTGCCTCTTTTAAGGTTGGCACTTTTTTTTAAAGAGAGTGAAAGTCTAAAGGAGCAAGGACATTTTGTTGTCTCTTATTATAAATAAATTCCCCTGAATTCCCACGTTTCCAGACCCAGCCCCATGTACATTTTTCCTCTATGTAACCCCTACCTTGATTTTGTATTCGCATGATAAAAATACTCCCCGAGAAAAAAATCCAGGTTTAATTTTAATAGAAACGTAATCAAGATAAAGCGTGCCTTTATAATTTCTATACTTTATCTACGCATATTTTGTGGGAACGGTCTTCTAAGCGCGTTCCTATCGTACGAGAGCACATGCAAGCAAGTGTTTCATTTTGAATGGGCACAATTACCACATCCGTTCCAGTCATCTTCATGGACGTTGAGCGACATTACATTTCGTATGAATGTGTTTTTGACGCGGGAAAATAGTCAACTGCCGTCATTAGCACCACGGGGAAAGTTTCTACGGAGTATGAGGAAATGAAAGGAAAAGTTACTTTTTAAAACCTTAGCCGATAATCCTATGTCTTATGTAAAGGGTATAAAATATTTTCCATTTAAAATTGAATCAGTTTGGACGGGGAAAAGTGGAAGGTAAATTGCATTATAATGATTAGGCGTGGTGGGTGAACAAATACCGAGAGAAAAGTCTGCACACACTTGATTCCCCCATGTACAGCTTATGTATATACACATGCATACACATGTGTATGGTATGCGTTGGAATAAAGGTGAAAGCCATTATTATGAGATAAATACGCTTCAAACCCAAGCATTCGTGTGTAGATTAATTTAGCAACAGAGAGAAATGGTAATGGCTATTGTAATTCCCATTGTAGGGCTAGTTTCTCCATTGGATTGAAGATGAAATATGCTTTAATTCCATGTTTTTATAATTTCACAGTTGAGAGGAGGAGGAGGAGGAGCAGGGAGTTAGAAGCGAGGAGCAGTTTCTGCAGGTGCTTTACTCTCCAACTTCCTATTATTTTTGAAATATGAGATTCTCGCAATGCAGTAAAACTCTTTGTGTTCCTCAAGGAGGGGAACATTAATAGCAAGTAGATATCCCCCTAGAGTCAGCACTAAATGTGTGCGGGTGAGAGCGGGATTTTTTTATCCCTATCCATACTATATATAATAATATATAGAAATAAATAAAGAAGAAAGGGTGGGTCTCCTCTCTTTTCTAGTAACTTCAAGTAATAGTTCTGAATCAATGATTTTCACTAGATTCGATCCACGCTCTTTCTCTGACCAGAAAGGGAAAAAATCATTCACTTGGGCAGACAGAGAGAGAGAGAGAGAAAGTGAAAGAGGGTGACGAACGGCTTTGAAGCATGCATTCAAATCCAGCACACATTCACTTCAATTTTATTTACATCATTTTCCAATTTTTATTCAATTTATGATACCTTCTCACCGTAATAATTGATCCCTAGATTTCTTTCTGTACTTTAGCTCTCTTTGAAATCATCCCATTTCCAAAGTCATCATAACCGTAGGTAGGGGAAGGAGTGAGCTAAATCAGTAAGTTTTTTCACTAACTTTTCCTTTACTTTCTCTCTCTACTTTCTCTGTTAACTTGCTGTAGTCAAAGAGTCATTCCTTTCTATATGGGAAGTCCTAAAGGAGCTATAGATAAATACACATGAAGCTTGCTAAGCCTTGGGAAAAACTATATTAGAGGAAAGAGTAGAGGGGAAAATACCTACACAGATAAAAATTATTGTTCTATAGGGAAAGCTAGTTTTTTATACTTTCTCCCAGAGCAGATTTACGTAAAATAACTTTCAGACTCGCTAAAATTATTTCGTGTGTGTACAGAGTAGGAGCAACTTGGGGATATTCTATCATTCCAATACCAATGACTTCAAGTACTGGTAGTAAAGGTAATGGTGCAGGCTCAAATGTGCAACGGTTCATGGGGGATTAATGTTGCCTTGAAACAATAGCATTGATTTAACATTGGCTAGCATTGCATTGCCATCGTATGAAAATCATTATTACAAATTTAAACGTAATTCCAGCTCAATTTCACCCACTTGCACCTCCTTTCACCAACTTTCACCAAAAACTTTCTCCACAACCATTACATTTGTTTTTGCCTGAGAAAAATTATCATCTTCTTGTAATCTCAATTTTAAAAAAAAATTTACATAAATTTACACGTAGGCTTTCCATTCTCAGAATCCGCAAAACACTAATTAAAATCTATAGGAGCGTGTTCGGTCAAAGTCTATCCTTTGGACAGCTGTTGACATTTTCGGCTTGAATAAATAATTACGGCATAAATTTGGAATGGTTTTCTTCTTGGGGGAATTCTACTAAAATTGAGTGAGAGAGGAACACAATATATTTTACTACCAACTAACTACCCCCTACATTATTTGTTTTTGTCACACAATCACTCTCGGAAATGTATGGTTTCTTTTCTTATGGTTGCTTTTACTTTATACTCTGAAAAACTTTCATCCTCGTTGAGAACTCTTGTTACAAGTTTTCCATATTATCTTTTCTATTGTTATTATTAGAAATCTCGGAGGAAGAAGAAGTTCTCATAGAGTTTTTATGTCATATTAAGTTGGATGGAATATGGTAAATACTAGTGGAGGTTTAAGAAAAATGAAAACGCAAAAAAGAATGAACTTTTCCAGGTCCCACGTATGAATAATAAATGGAAATTATTCCGATATGCTGGGAAATCTTGACGTATTTATTGTTGCTTTGGAAATTATACATACCCGGAATTTGTGTACGTCCCTGTCTCGAATCATCATGGGACATGAAAGAAACATAGAGAATTTACAATCCAACTTTCTTACCAAGGTTTACTACCACACCGAGACAATGAATAAATATTTATTCTTGACTTTTTACTCCGCCAAATTACACTTCCATACATACACACATATACATACATATTAATTACGAGTTGAGTACCCAGCAGTTGTTTGTATTCTCAAACTCCTATGTATTCTAATAGTTGATTGTAGAATCCCCTACACTCTCCAAATACTTTCTCCGTGTCCTTTGAAAACATACACAGCATTTAATGGTTGTAGACACGCGGCAGTCCCCCCATGTATATTATGCTTCGCCTACCTTAGTATTTAAATTCATAGTGGATCTATACATACATATTTAACCTCATACATAGTAATAAGAGAAAAAAGTACGTGTCTTTTGTCCTTGTTACATAATAATGTACGCTCGAGTCCCAAATCCCAACTCTCCATCTACAGCCAGCAATATAAGCAAAGGAGCCAGGACGTTTTTTATGATGACGAAAAAAAAATCAACTTATGAAATTCTTTTGACGCTCAGCATTATTATGTGAGCTCTCTCAACTTGTAAACACACCAACTATTCAATTTTATTTGTATAAAAAAAGAAGTCCCTCTAATTCGAAAAAAAGGTTGAGATGAAGAGATATGAAATTTTTTAAGTATAGCGAGTGTTAAGGCTCAAGCTCCCTACACACATTTAGGGGAGAAGCGGAGGATGCATTTATGCTCAGCATGTAAGAATTCTCCGAATGTCAATGATGCTTGAGCAAGTATGTGAGAAGAGGAAATTTTCAAAAATGTATAAGTTCCTCGTATCCTTTGAAAAGTCAGTTGAGAGATGGAAAAAAACATAACAAAAGAGCACAGGTTACGACATGAGGAACTTCTAGCAAATGAGTAACCTTTTCACGGTTGAAAGACATTGAATCAAGGGCTGTCCTTGATTCTATATTGAAGGGAGAGCAATGGTAGTTTTGTAGTTGGGGAAAATATATAGTCCTAGTTGGAAGGAGGATAGTCTTTGGTCAAAGAGAGGGAGAAAGAGAGAGAGAGAGAGAAAAGTGTGTAGTACTCGGAAAATTTTCCTTTTTACTTTCACTTGAGTGGTTGACGAGGACGGTAACGACAGGCGATGAAGGGTGTAAGGCTTTCACCTGTTCCCTTCCTCTCCCTCTATGGTTATATATTAAGGTTTCCACTTGGATAAAAGAGGATGGAACATTTCCTTCTGAGGTGAATTGAGCGCCAGTTAATATGGTTATGAAAAAAGACTTGAAACTTAGGCACACTTGCTCGTCTTACTTTCTTGCCTACTACTTCTTGACTTTCCTCCAAGAGTTGCTTCCTCCTCCGTTTCTACCATGCCTTAGTGCTCCTATTGATTCCAGTGACATGTACGTACGTGGTGAGACATATGCATGAAAGGATATTTCAACTCTTGTTTTTATTTCCACTTGCTCTCATCCCCTAACTATCGGATGGTGTGATTCTGATGATGCATTGTACATCGTCTAGAACCCACACCCACTTCCCTTCCGGTCTCTTGAGGATCTACCAACTACCTTGGAATTTTGATGGGCTGTGGTGGGATAAGTTAGACTTGAGAAGGTCCATTGTGAGTTCCTCTCCTTCCTCCGCTCGCTACATTATTCTTAAGCAGACCCGTCCTTTTAGTAGAGATTTTAGCATACACTACTACTTCTATGTCTATTCACCATTTTTCTCTGTTCGGTTAGGAAAAGTTTCCACAAAATTCCATTTACCTGCTCCACAAAAATTACTACATTTTAAAGGAACATGACATGTTGACTAGACTTTAGTTTTAGAGCTTGAGAGGAAAAATCACGAGTTGATTAGAAAGATAAGCTAGAGAATTTAAGTATGAATTTGAATGTGAATTTGGAAATATGGATAGAAATTAGAAATGCTTGCCTTTGTTTGGAGGGATATGTGTTGCCTGGTTGTAATTGGCTGGAAAAATTTGCTTGGAAATAATTATTGTAGGAATTGATTCCTTTGTTGGGGGCATGAGAGAGTGTGTGGGAAATTTTTCGTAGGTATTATAATGTAATGACGCTTCTGGGCGAGTGATTCAAGTACCTTTTATAAATGTTATCTGCTCTTCTATATTCTATGGCCTTTTGATGAGATGAATTTTTACATTTTGTGGGCTTTGTGCTATTTATTTTGCTCTTATTTATTCATTCATCCAGGCCTCATATGTAGGGAGTATGAAGAGAGTAAAGTACGTAGATACATGACTGCTAAAAATGTTTTACTTCTTTCTGTTGTATCTATGTATGTATGTGAGTAGATAAGAAAAAAATGTTTAGCTGCTAAAGTTAATTCACATAATCTATTTAAAACATCCGTTTGGATTTGTACACGCATGTGAGCAATGGGAAGAGAGGGTATGTTTAACCTGGAGAGATGGCAAGGTCGAGAAGAATTACCTTCAACGTGCTTTTTACCCCGAGCTATGGATAGATACGTGGATAGTTCCGCGCTACATATAAGATACATGCTGTAGAGAATCCTCCAATTTTCATATAATTATTATAACTCGTATGCATTTTCTCTACTCATAATTGGTTACTTCTACATGGAACTACGTTTAAACGTTAATGTAATGTGTACATGCATGTATGTTACGTTCAAATTCATTTTTGTCACTTGTTTTATCATCTACACCCTCCGGTCTCTCTCCATTGCATTCTCCAAATTGGCTCTCTCTCTCTGTCTCTACAATAATAATAATTGTGCTTTGTTATAATATTCGACCGGAATTAAAAGCTTTTTTTGTCATGTCATCTTTTTTTTACCATCCATCAGCCATAATAATATATGGATTTTTAAAACATATAAATCTCACTTTTTATTTTCCAGCCCGTAGTCGTTACCTTGTGTATTACCATTATTTATTATGATTAGTTTTTATCCTAATAATTCTATATTATTTCAAAACTTTTATTATATTTTCCCTACTGATTATTTTAGCTGGGTATACATAGGTCATGGAAACATGCCCTAATTTCCCCAAATATACTGACCCAATTATATAACAGAGAGGAAAATAACAAAAGAGATTTTTGCGAATCAACCATGGCATAGTAATAATTATTGAGACATGAAAAAAATGAAACATCCTCCTTTAAATTATTTTTTTAGTATCCTTTCCTCACATGAATTTAATTAGACATTTAATGAAGAATATTTTCCAGATTCAACATATATAAGCTAGCATTCTATTTTTGTGGAAAGATCATCTAAAAATTTCCAGATTACAGTTTTATTAAATTTCTAAACTTGTACTATAAGGAATAGTCTCTAACGTTCAATGCTATTCGCATACAATGAAGAGGTACGGAAATTGAAGGCCCACAAGCCACAAATTGGACACTTAATTACATATCTTCCCCTGAAGAGACCATGTGCTATTTCTTTCTATACATGTATATATATAGTAATGAGTGAGTCCTTTCTAATATCCAGAGTTAGGTAGAGTTATTAATAAATAAACCAAGCCTTATTTATAAATTGGAGTAAAATACTAGGCCATCGGAAAAAAAGGAATTGGTGGACTTGGCTCTTATCACGCAGTAATTGGTTGAGAGATGACCTATTCCATAAAAAATATATTAGGAGGAAAGTGGGCGTTAAAAATCCACAATGAAATTTGTCATTGCTATTATATCTTATGACTGACTATCTCATCATTTATTACTCTTATAAGCTTGAGCATTACCCACCTTGAGACAATCTATGTGACTGTGTGTGTGAGTGAGAGAGAGAGAGAGAGAGCTTTCCATCGTCCTTAACTCTACCTTTCCTACCATGAATATATCTATACAATATAGTTTGGAGGGAGAGAAAGAAAAAAAACGTGGAAGTATCGATTTTATGCCGTAGAAAAGGGGCTACGGCAAACAATATCGATAAAACACTTGGTGCTGTTAAATGCGGTTCGCACGTCAACTCCTAGAAAACTCTCAGAGTTTCTCCCTCCGAGAGTAGTTTAGCGTGTGGAGTGTAGTCAGTCTGATCGCGTGTTTCGAGCAAGTAAGCAGTCAGTCGTGTTGCTCTCTGCCAGTCTCCCGGTTCCAAGTTCCAAGTTCCAACTACTACCACCACCACGTAAAAACTTAGAAAAACAAGTGAGAGCGTGTCTATTTGTGTGTGTGTATATCCATATACGTGTGTACATTTCAGTATATGTTAACAACTGAAAAGAAAAAAAAGTGCTGAGAAAAGCCCAACAAGCTCGAGCCTCTAAAACTGACCCCCCAGCTTATTCCTTTCTTATCATCTATTATTGAGTGGTTCCATTCTCCATTTACTTATTTGAGACATTCGATTTACTTGAGCCGGACTATAACTTTAAGCTCGGGCCAACGCTAATTATTTAATACTTTCTCATGCTCTTTCTCTCTCTCTCTCTTTTTTGTCTCCTACCTAATGACACGCTCCAAGTTACACTGCTGGACTAACAATTTTTCCCTTCTACACTCAGCCACCACGACTCTCCTTGAACTAGTCTGGTGACATTAGCCTAAGAAAACACGTGGCTCAAAATTGTTTCTCTCCCAATTATTCCTCCTTCCATCTTCGTATAAACCTGCGAAAATTCCACTCAAAAATTCAGCACCGGCAATTTACATTCTACATTGTATACATTCAAGGTAAGAAGTTTTTCTGTATGGTATTTGCCAATACTTTGCCAATACTTTTGGAAAAATCAAAAATTTCTTTAGAAATTATTCATTCCAATAATGACAATGGATGTCGTCGTTATTAAATTATAAAACAGTTCCTCCTACGGCTCTGTGGTTCTAAGCTCAAAATATGGCCTTATACTTATGGAATTTGTATTGGAGAAGGTTGAGTCATCTCCGTTGGTCTTAATTACAGCAGTATTGGATTACTGTGGTGAGCTATGTGTAAATAGTATGGCTATATAAATATATACGGAATCATGGGAAAGTTATAAATTCCCTCGGGCTTAGAATTTATCCACGTTAGTGAAAAAGTTTTTTTTTGTGGAAATTAAAAAAAAAATTATTTTACTCTTTAATTACTACTACTCCTACTACTCCATTACTACGGCTAGGAAACTTTAGACTTGGAAAGGATCTCATCTCTCTCCTTCTTCTTCGTCTAATAATTGCAAGTATTTACATAAGCATAGAGATCCCTTCAAGAAGTAAATTATACTTTAATGAAGAAATCGTGGAGAAGTTTCATGTCTTGTAGTTTCCAAAACAGATTCTCTCTCTTCTGAAAAACTAGAGAACTAGAAAGTTTCTAATTATATTTTTGTATCTATTATGCAAGAGCATACCCCAAGTCACGGATTCAATTTGCAAGTTTCCTTGATTAAGCAACTCCATGTGTATTTTCCAGAGAGAAAGAAAGGAAATACTCCAAGAGAATGGATACGCTCATCTCTATGAATTAAGATAAACTATTTTAGCCAAAGCAAATAAACCAAATTATAATATTCTCAACTTTTACATTTATACTCGTAACACGTACATTTACACTATGGGACTTTTCATATATTTCTATATATTTGTAAAGATAGTAATTATGAGAATATCTCTACCACTGCACTGTATACATAATTACGGGTTGATACTCTCAAGTGCATTTATGTATCTACGCCTATTAAAATGTGGGAGAGGAGTGGTGGAGGGAAAGAATGTCTTTTTCACTGCAGCTAAACTAAACTAAAATATGAAGGCCGAAAACTTAAAATAAAGTTGAAAGATTTTTCCATGGTATATTTTCCCTCTCTAATCTTATACCATAATCAATGACTCCGGACTTTCTTTTCTTTCCATGCATAAACTCCTTCTACCTACTTGAAACTTCTTGAGTCAAATTTATAAAATCCACTTCCGCCTGACTCATCTATTGTCCTTGTGTGGTATTCAAGTAATAATTATTATATATTTTCTTTAGTTAAAAACTCCTCTTCAAGTTTCCATTTGATTTTATTGAACAGGAAAAGATATTAGAAAAAAAATATAAAAGAATGAAGCTTTTCTTATGTCTATCCAACCATTCACCATACACAATAGGTAGAAGCCTTTGTCTTGGAAAAGCTCCTCAATTTTATTTGACAATCAGAGTGTAGTGTAGTAGTGCCGACAGAGAAAGACAACTTTTTTCTATCCCAATATCATATACTGCAGAGAGATGTGTATTTGAGTGAAAGATGCTCTCACTCTGGAAGGAAAGACAACTTACGTTGTAAATCTCGCATCTCAGAGTCACTTCAGTTCGATAGTGTTGAGTATCTTTCAAGAAGTTGCTTTTCTTCATTGTCAGTTGGTAGTATTTTTCGGGCAATACTTACATATTTAGATAGCTATATAAATACATTGTTAAAATTTTATGTCTCTATAAAATAGCCGAGCTACATGTAAACTAAGCTATTAGATATTGATAACAATCCTTTCTCCACTGATTCTTCTCTCCCTTATCATTTATAAGCAGGAGTGGTTTGCATGGAGAGGGCTTGTCCTCTTATAGCGTTGGAGAGCTGATGCTTAGAAAAGTACATGTTTAGGCCAATGTTATTTGGCGAGAAGAATATTTAATGTATTTGCATACAGAGAGAATTTCTAAAAGCAATTATATGCCAACTAAATGTCATTATCGTTTCCCTACTAAATACGTCCCTTTCTCTGGGGAAACTTTTAATGTGAGGAATTTTAGTAGAATAATAATAATAATAATTATGTTGTTCTTGTTACATTACATATCAACTAAGGAAATTGGATTTTACGGAGAAAATGATTATTTTCTCAGTAATTTATGAAATAATTTGTTTGTTTGTAAGTATGTATGTATGGGAAAGGCAAATGGATGACATCCCTTTATTACTATGCACACACATACAAAATGTAATAATAAATTGTTTGTTGGAAATTGGAAATTCTTGCCAGAATTGACATGAGTAATTATTAGATGGACGGATACAGTGTTATAGGAGTTTCTGGGATTTCCTCTCTTGGTTCTTTTGTTAATTGCTTGCAGAGTAAAATTTTGAGCTTGTTCTATAACATAAGAATAGGGATATTGTAGAAATTGAGGGAGGAGGATTGGTTAGGAATTGATGGGCCTGCTCAACCAAAGGAATTTCTCCCTTGTGTTGGGAAGGAATTTAATTTTATCCATGTATGTATTTGTAAAAGAAGGAAATAGTTGAATTTCTACAATTGATTAGGAGACTCATTCATGTGCTATGTGCCGCTATTGCATGGACATAGTAGTAGTGGTTTATTCAAAGGGGAAGGGAAAAATCAATTGGGAGTGGTATAATATTATTTCCAGTACAAAAGGGTATGGTAGAGAGAGAGAATTAAAAGGTTGATAAGATATTTCTTGGAGTAGCTACTACTACACGTCTTTGGAACTTGTGGGATGGAAGATAATTATTAAAGCTTTTATAATATTATAGAGAGAGAGAGAGAGAGAGTCAAGTGGTCGGGAGAGAAATTTTGTTTGATATAATTAGGAAGAGAGGGATTGAGTATGTGAACGTTGTAATTTATCTCGAAGAAACTCCTCTTCTCTAAGGGAATGCTTAGTTTTATAATGGAGCATGGTTACTTTATAAAGTGAAGGAAGTATGTAGGAAGGAGGGCTTGGAGTGCTGTGTAGAAGATTGGCCTGATTTTCTAAGGAAGAATTGTTATGTGTGCTCAACCTTGCGTAAGTTTCTATGGTGTAGGGGATGGAAGTCTCACATTAAGAAAACCCCAGTTTGAATTTAGCTCACCACGTAGTACTTAAGTAAGTGTATTGCATTGGGAATTAATTGGGTCTTGATTGGAGGTATAAAGTTATATATTTGCTCCTATACATGGTTGGGCTTAGAAAAATCTACGGATCCCCATTCATAGAGGAAACTCTATATATGTATTTAGTAGGAGTAGTAGGAGGAACGGAGTAAGGCAAGGAATATAGAGGCTTGGGAATTGAGATAACATAGAGGATAATTGATCATTTCTCCCCTTGAATGAAGACTAAGGTTCACTGGTTATTTAGAACCACCACAGATTTCCCGTTACGTGAGTATTAGTGTGTGTGTGTATGTAGATACGTTTATCCTTCATTTTAACCTCAGGATTTCATATTAGTATAAGTACCGTATATCAGGGCTATATTTTAAGTACCATTGAATTTTATATTCATTAAGATTTCAAACCACATTCAAAACGCTCCTCCATGAAAGTTTCTCTGAATTATTATTTTTGAGGCATCTGGGATATTTTCTAGTTGTTTGGATGGAATAAAAGTGAGAGCACTTTGTAGGATATTCAAATTGTAAGTATAGGAATAAATTTGAATTGAATTCAATAGGATTGCATTGATTAGTAGTAAAATCCGCACATAATTTATTACGAGACTAAAATGTATTTTCATTGGAAATAGTAGTTCTACAGCTTTTATCCCGCTCGCCTTTTCCCTAACGAACCTACTTTCTCTCTCCATTTACTTAAGAGTTGGGAAAAAATATCCAATGTTTTTTCAACGTGTACTCCCCCACTTTCCAATGTTTTTTTAAACGAGTTTTCCTTGAATCTTGAAGTTCCCTATACATTGACGTCAGCCATTTTACAGGGCTTAGTGGGGAATTTTACTTCATTCTAATATTATTTATCACATTTTACTATTGAGGATTTTCGAAAAAGAAATTTAAGGGAGTTCGTACTAACTAAGAGAGTATAAAAATTAACAAAATTATAATGTGTACAAGAATGATATGAGGATTGTGGGGAGATCAGAGTTGAATGAGGAATTGAATGAGTGGACAATTAAGTGGCGGGATAAATAATTATTATTGTGTGTCAATAGTATAGGAGAATGGAAGTTCTAGAGAGCAGAGGCAAGCCAATAAAAATAATTGGGCCTGTTAACTGAGAGAGAGAGGCCGGTCAAATGAAGTTGTATGTAAGGATAGTAATAACAAGGAAATCATGGAAACTCTCTCCACGTCTTTTTCTTTTCTTTTCCTTCCTCTCAGGCTCTTCCTTACATTCTTCGAAAACTTCTCCATTGGAATTTGTGTAGTTAATAGAGGCTTTACCGTAGCGTAGGAAAAACATATTTTAAAAATAACAATAATTCTTAAATTCTCCATTATTTTCGTACCCCTATTTGAAGGGATATGTATGTACTCCAAGCAAAATATATCATGTTTCACCAACATTTTGATCCTATAAATTATTTTAATATAATTCCAATTCAATGTTAAAAAATATTCAAAAAATCAAAAGCTATCTGAAAATTCACAAAAAGGAAGGAAAATATTCATTTTTTCACACAACAAAGAAAAAATAAACGTCGAAGTACGAACGTCCTTTTCTATAGACCTGTTTTTTCATGTAGATTCTCCACACATGGGTAAAACATGGAGGAGTTGCAAAATGAAGGACAACCATTACCTGTATGAAATGTATAAGATTGGAGTAAATATATTTTTATGTAGAGTGACTGTGAGAGGAGGGAATTTCCAGGGAGTGTATAAGCAAATAGGTTTATTAGATCGTTGTTCATAGTCCATGGATTTGGCACTGGAGACCAATGATGCTTTGAGATAGGATTGACATGTTTATGCTGTAGGATTGTAGTCATTAATGAGGCTGTCATGTGTGAATGGAAGTCTCTCTCTCTCTCTCTCCATGCAGTTGATCAGCTGCTACGTATGTATGGATGGAAGGAAGGAGGAATGAGCTAATTTGATTTCTTTCATTTCTTCCCTTCACTTCCTTTCCTACTTTCCTCACTCCTCACTCACTCTCACTCACTCAGCCAAGGTTTTCATACAAGTACATACTTGTGTTCTACCAAAGTGCGAAGTTCTCTTTCTCACATGTATGTACGACTATGTATAATGTATACAGTGTGTGGACATATATATTTACATGTATGTACAGATATAGATTCTCCAAGAGAATGTATGTAAGGAACTTGAAGAGCCCAAGAATTTCTGTTTTTATTCCTTGATCTGGAATCAAATTAGCCTAGCTGCGTGCCTCTTTCCCCTCCCTCTTCTTTCCCTGGCTCTTTTGTATATGTGCATTCTTTCACGTTGCAGTTTTCTAGACTTTCTTCTCTCTCTTTCTCTTTCTCTCTCTCTCTCTCCTTCCTTCCCTTGCCAAAACTCCTTTCCCTGAAAATTTCTTCCCCTCTCTTTACTCTCCCTTTCGTATGTAGAGGAAGACATTGCCTACTCTGACAATAATGACTTGGAGTCAGGAGAAAGTGCTTGATGTGATCATCTCACCTCTTCTAGCCTCCCCCTGTATTTTCATAAATTGAGTGAAGGTTGAGAAGCCTCTGTACTTAGCATTACTATTCATCCATGAAATAGACATGTTCCCTCAGCATCCAGTCCTCCTCCGTCAGTATATCTGCAAGTCCAGTGTGGACGGAGGAAGAAGACAAGTATGTACAATACTTTTCTTATTCCCTCTCAAACAAAAGCATTTCTCTACACTTGAGGATGAAAAGTGCGTGGGGCTCTCATTTATTCATCAATGTCAAATGCCTGGGGTGTGCTGCTGAGGAAAGGAGGGGCTCCTCCAGTCCCACTACAATTATTCCGTCTCTTCTATAAAATTTTACATGCATATACCCTTGCAATTATCTCCAGGGCAAAATCTCCAGGACTTGTGTAGCTCAAATGTAAATAGCTCTCATTGTACTCTTGACAGTGCCTTGGAATGTGGAACGTGAGGAAATGAGAAAATTGTTAATATTTTTTGCGATTAGGTCAAAAATTTTAAATTAATTTTTAATAATATTAGCAATAATTGTAACTTGGCTGGATTCCTAAGGAAATTGCTAAATTATGGGTTTATTTTGGGAGAGGTGGAAATTTGCGAGAGAAGAAAAATGTGGGATTTTTCCTACGATTGCATTGGCCAAAGACTTTTACCAGGTGCTTCCTAACCTATTGACTGTGACGGGCTCAAAGATAAAGGAAAGGAAGCCTCAAATGTGTTAAATTAATCAGGACAGGAGGATGAGAGGGAAAATAACTAATTCTTTTATAAAAGTAAGCCCGAAGAAAAATTTAAGCAGTAATTGGATTTGAGCATTTTACCTTTTTTTTCTCCCACTTCCTTTTTTACAGGATGGAGTCCTATAATAGTGAGAAAAATAGTAACCGGCGTCTTCTCCATGTCATAAAAACTTTTTTATATACTTTTGCTAATATCTTCAGCTAGTGAAAATCTGTTGATAATTGATGCTGAAATTCCCATACTTGCTCTACCAACAATTTATTAAATGTCTCTCACATTCATCCATCATTTTCACCAGGGCAGGGGAGAGAAAGTAGTAGTTTTTAAATGTTGCAAAATGTCACTTGTCAAATTCCATGTTTGTAATAAATCATACGTCAACAGCTTGCCGTTTTCCACAGTTTCTCATATGTTTTTCAATTGTGGAGTCCCTAAGTAAGTGTAGATACACATACACATAGAAACTCAGACGTCAAGCCTTCAAGGCTTTTTGAAGATAGGAAAAATTCCTATATTTCACTATAGAGCTATTATCAAGGTGACTGGCTTTATATTAACTACACTCACGCATGCATATAGCAGCTATGTATATATATCTACGTTTGTACACATAAATCCAAACGTGAATATTGTTTTGCCAGTTGGAAGCAGAAAATTTCAATAATAAATAAAAGGATATGTTAGCCCACTTCTTCTCTTTTGTTCCCTCCACATGTTTGGATGATGACAAAAAATAATTTTACATTTGGAACATTCACCCTGTTTTTTTTTAAATTTACCATTGTCATTTATTTTTTTGATTCAAATGATCGCCAGCCACTCTTGAACCTTGAAACTGTTTCTTTCATTGATTAACGAATACAATGAGAATTTCATTTGGAATTTTAATATTTCGATGAGTAGATATTGAATTGCCAATGAATCTGTCTAGACAAAATTAATACAAATAAGTCACTTCTAAAAAATCCCACAAGCTTAGAAAAGCTATAAAAATGAAGAATTTTCAAAAATATGAAATTTTGAAATTTACGAAAAAGAACACTCTATTTTTCAATCTTGGAATAATTTGATGTAGTTGTGATAAAACTTGCACGTTATAAATGTGGGAAAAACTCGTTTAATATTAATCTTTGGCGAAATAGCTTCGCTTCGCTTCTCTTCACAGGAAAAACTAAGAAAGAAATTCCACAATCCCATTACTCTTTCTTCATGGCTACTCTTTTAGAGTTTTGTTACTATTCTTAAAGAAAGTATAAGGTGTGGATTTTTCATTGTAGCTATATGGCTACTTTCTTCAACCAATTCATTGAGGATGTATAGAAACTTAAGTGATTGTATTATCTCTTGACTAAAGATCCCTTCCCATAAAAGAATCCATACATATTAAAAGCTCATGCTTTTTCTCCCTCTCTCAGACCCTTCCATGTATTTAACATATAGAAGGAAACTTGATAGGAATTGGAAATAGTACAGAAAATCCGTCCTTTTGGGATACAAGGAGTAGCTGTAAGAATACATTAGGATTTTATTGGGAAGGGAAAAAAAGAGTCTCGGGAGTTTTGGAAGTTAAAGAGATTCTTTGAAATTCTAAGTAAGACTTGATTTTTTCTAATCCTTTTACTTTCTTCTTCTTCTTTTTTAATATTGACTTTGATTTTAGGAGAAACACTTTCTCTCAACTACCTCAAATTGAGGGGAGTTTGTGAGAATTGAAGTGATTTCGGAAGTGGCGGGGTGTGTTTTAATTTAGGAAAAGTCAAGGAAACTCTCTACGTGTAACTTTCCAATAACTCCAGAATAATTAACTGAAAGGTTTTTTTTTCTTCGAGGAAATCAAATAATTTATTTTTATATCATGGAATTTCTGTGTGTATTCGTATGCTTTTCTTATGAGGAAAGTTGGGAGATCTTTTCCCTATAACTGTAAATATAGCACATACGTAGGTTTACATACTACGCAGAGGTAGGTCTATACGTAGGATCTGTAAAAATAATTTTCCAATTAGTGTGACAAAATAATGGTTTTTATGAATTGGTAGTACGTCAATTCTGACACTATATATTTTATTATATACTATTTACATCACGCGAGTCTCTCAGCTCTTAGAAATATTTACAGTAGTGGAAAAAAATAGCAAGGGAAATTGTTTCTCAGCGGAAGACACACATCCAAAGTTATGGTAGATTTGCGTGTGGGGAGAGAAAATTTCAAATGGAAAAATTTATTGTGCACTACCCTTTGATTTGATAAAATCCTGATAAATCCTTTTTTCACTATTCCCATAGAGATACTTTCTAAAAAAACGCTCTATTTTATATTTGTACCTTATAAATACGGATATGCTTTTTTAAAGGAAGGAATTCCAATAGAATTCTCCCTAAGCCATTACGGAGCAAATCTATGATTTTAAGCATGTTTTTATCCCAATATTTCCCCCCTCTCCTTCATTTTTCTCATCTGAAAAAAATGTCCCGAATTTATTTTAGCAATAATGTAGAAAATAGTTTTTTTATTTTCATCTGGATAAAGCTGGAAAATATATCTATAATTTATTATGGGCATTGGAAAGTCATTTATTCAATTTCCTACCAATTTCTACCTTTCCTATTTTCTCCTCCTCCTCCACCTCCTCCACTGAGTCAGCCAATGTACGGCCGTACTTTGAGAGCTTAGCTTTACTACCTTGAAACAAAATTTAATTTTCCTCATTTTGGCAAGTTGGTTGGATTTATGGGATTAAAATCCATTCATCTATGTGATGTGCTGAGGCAAGTTTCCTGTACTACCAACACTATTCCTACTTATAGTCAAATCATTCATCGATTCTTACTGGATAGTAGAAAGTTGTGGGTACAACTTAAGCTTTTATTTATACGTGTATGTACATATCTTTGTCATTTATATTTTTACGTGGCAACAATTTTAGTAACATACAAAATTCTAGACAAGGATTTGAAGGGGGAAGCTCTCTAATAAAACACACTCCTTCTTTTCAGTTACAGTTTTGCATATGGAAAAATGACTCATGTTTCCACTTAATTCAGTTATTAGACAAATACTCTTTATTTTTAGAATATACTACTTTTAGGGTTCGACAATTTGAAAAACAAATAAATCCATTCTTGTATTTATAATTTGATGAGACTAGTAAATTGAACATTTGTCTATACTTGAACACAGAGCTCCATATTATTACTATTATGTGCATACATTTAAGTCAGCTTATGGGTCATTAACTAAAGTAGAAATTTGGACTAAGTATGTAGCTAATGTATTTACATGTTAATATTACTTTTGGAGTCAAATTATATAATGACTACACACATCATATAGAGTAACCTCATCTCATGAAAATTTTCCCATGATTCTCCATCTCGCTTCCAGCCATTTGACAAAATTACTTAAAATGTTTACACATAGAAATTCCCATGAAAATGACAACTCCTTATTTTTAAACATATGAAATGTGCTGGAAACTAGAAATTTTTCATTTAATTTTCTAACTCGATCCATTTAAATTGATTAAAAGTGGAATTGAAAAATGGATTGAGTTGATATACTTTTTAATGGAAAAGCTTGGAGAGCCTGGAGCCATATGCTCTTAAAATATATGTACATTTATATATATATTCCCTTTAATAAAATTAACATTAAATGTAAAAAGAAGTTTGTTTACACATACTTTGTGAATTTATGTATAACGCATAGTGTACATATAAGGGCGGAAGTAATTTAAAGCAAGATTCACTCAAGATGAATTCCTGTGAAACGGAAAGCCTTTTTATGTGCTTGTACACACTAATGTAAATACATACATAGAAGAAAGATGTTGAGAGTGTACAGGGATATAGTGAGAGTCTCACGTGCATTGAACTTGTGCCTGTAAGTAAATCTGTGTAAATCTTCAAAAATACTTGAACAATTAAGGGAACCAAGGTCCGGAATAATAATAATAATAATCTCTGAGGAGGAGGAGAAAAAATAGTGAAAGAGGCTTGTGCCTTTGGGATGGGAAGGATAAAGTAATTTTTACAATCTTAATCGCATGCTCTTGTAAATAAATACTCATAGAAAAATATCCATTCACTCTCTATATATAGGAAGGAAGCATATAGCTTGTCTTCCTTCTAAGCGTATACAGCCTTTTCTAATGAAAACAAAAGCCCGAAAAAAATACATTTACAAGAAAGAATTCCTAGCAAATTCTCTACACAGCAGAGTAATAAATCCTACGATCCTACCTAATACAGGAGAACCTAACATATGATAAATCCTGAGTAGTTTACATATTTAACAAAAACACCATAAGGATTACACACGTTAAGGTAATTTTGGTAAAAAAAAAATTCTTGAATCCCATAGCCCCGTAAATATATTTAAATGGCTATTTAATACCCTCATGGAATTAGTATTAGTGCGGAGGGAGAGGAAATCCCTCCTCAAGACAATGCTATTTAACTAAACAAAAGTATTAAGAGCAGCTGTTCTCTGTATTTCAGCTTTTAATGTATGAAATTTCCCCAAAATTCCACCTATCACACAATATTACATACAATAATAGCTTATGTATATTTTGTAGTAGTAGTAAAGGATAAAGAGGAGTGGGTGGCCAATTATCTCATCATGTGTGACCACATGGCTTTGTATCTTTTACGAGAGAAAAGTATAGTAGGAGCGGGGGAAAAGAGATTGAGACAGACAAAAAAATGCAGATTATCATGGAAATTTCTCTCCTAATGTAACATCATAAAGCACACACACATCCCATGAATATTTTACTATTTGCTTTTCCTATGCATTTTACATAAAATATTTTTTCTCTTTTCCATTGGTTTCCATACACATGGACCCACATGTACTTTAATATACATACATATAGGGACTATATCCCACAGTCAGATAAATTACTTGTGTGCAAGCTATGGACGCAAATCAAGGACGGTTTTCAAAAAAGCATATATATTGTTAACCATTACACTGGTCTTTTACAAAAAAAACCTATTCCTAAATGTCAGCCCTGTATGTATAATGTCTGTGAGGAGGAAAATGAGCGTGGACAAAGTCATTGTCAACGTAAGGTAAATATAGTGGAGTTGGTTAGCTCAGTAAGTATTTACCATGACTGTTGTTATTATACTGAGGCAAATGTTCAAACAACCTATAATTACCTTGGAAAATACACATAAGAGGAATTTTTTTCTATTAAACCTATCATTCACTTAAAACTACAGGTGTAGTACACATAGGGTAGGTATTTAAGTATTTAAGCGTTTATTTTTTCCTTTGCAGTTATTTTGCAATGTTTTTTTAAAAAAATGTACACAGTCTTTTTACTCAATTTTATGGGAGAAATACATTAGAAATGAGGAATAAGTTACGTCAAAAGGATTTAGTGTAGTGGACAGTCGAGTGTAGACAAATTACAGGGGACGAACAAGGAACAAATTGAATTTGTTAGTTTTACATCTGTCATTCCTTCCGAGGGTTTTTTCCATATACATGTAAATAATATAATGTTGATATATTTTGATGTTGAAAGGGAAGTAGTTTGAGTCTAACTTGCATGTATGTACATATTATATGTATTATGTGTCAAATGGAGAGGAAATAATGTTGGCAAAAAAAGAAGAAACTTCTCATTCTGACATGACATTTCTCTGTGGTTCCTCTTGACATTTCACCAAACTATACATTATATCTACTTATCATGCAGTCTCAGAACAGTATACGGAATAGTAAGTAAAAGGTCAGGGGAAATAAAATGGGTGAAAGAGTGTACATGTGTACGGGATATTTTCGTACTAAAAATACGGGATTGGCCTTCCAAGGCTTTGTCTCCTACTCATCAATTAGAATACTAGACGATTTTAACGACATGAACAAAAACATTGGAGTATATTAGGAATAATTGCGTTAATTAGGAAAGCTGGAGTTTTCTTTGGCTTCACCAACAAAAGCTATATGAATGCTAAAGTTGAGATTTTTAAATTGAGGACTTTATTGGATAGTTTTATTTGAGGGGATTTCCTTTGATTTGTCTGTGAGTGAGAAAGAATTTAGTGGGTCTGATTTTCAATCAAAATTAAACCATTACGGATATATTAGAGTGAAAATTATGACTATATTCTTTAAATAAACCTTTATAGTTGCCCTAGTTTGACAAAATGTCAATTTTATTTAATCCAATATTATTTATAGACTTGAATTAGGAGCAACTTATCTTGCTTCTCCGTCCTCTCTCCGACTTGTTTTGTTAGCATAAATATTATGCGTTTTGAGGCTTATGAGCTGTTGCCCTGGTCAGTGCTAAATATTGGTATAGGACTGGCTGACTGAGAGACATAGAAGTTGAGTGGGATAAGGCGATTATGTAGGTTCTTGTATTTGAAATAAATACTCTCCTACTTTTACATAATGCACAGAAATGAGACAATAAAAGTTATTAGGTAGAGCCTACTAATTAAGTTGGACTCATTGAGCTATCTACTATGATTAATTGAGGATTTTTTTCAGACCCTATAGAAATTACATCCACTTACTGCTAGTACAGTTGTGTGCAATTTGTGGAGGAGAAGGAAGCCTGAAAAAATCCGAGGGAAGGGTCAGGGTAGGGTAGGGATAGAGAGAGAGAGAGAGAGCCGAGAAAAACACGTTTTTTAATGAATGAATGCTCCTAAAAAATTTCACCTCACGTGTTTTTACAACCTCCGAAAAATAAGCTCCTTTCGTCTCAATCATTTACATTTTACATATACTTAATCTCCTTTGCCTCCTAAAATGGCTCCTTTTTTCAAAGAATGAATGGGAGATAGCTTTTACATAGTTTTTTACGAGGAGAATTATATGTGGAGATATTGTGTCCCTGACATGGATTTTAGTATCTCTTACTGTGTAGTAACATGCACACTCATATCTTTCATTGAAGCTAATCAGCCGACATATTTACACATGATAGATTTAAAAAACTGAATAATTTTTTTTAAAAATGTATGTACGTCTTATGATTGTACACGAAGAAAAAAACAAGCCTACTTTTGTATATCGTCGGCTAAAGTGCAAAAGAGGCTATAATTTTGTTTTTCCCATAACGTTAAGAAAATTGTAGCTCCTATTGCACTTTAGCCAACGATATGTAACCGGTAAAAATATATATGCTCTTTTCATATAACACCCACCAAACTATTTTATCTTCATCTGAAGTGTACAAATTGCTGTCTAAACTTGGAGGATTTCTGTAAGTTTTTCTCCTCACGTCCTATAGATACATAGTAAAATAAAGGGATCATATAATATACATAGAATGAAGGAAAAAGATAAACTTAAACTCTTTCCGGCTACCAGTACCGTACCATGTGAGTAGCAACAAATACTAGTGCATACTTGACAAAAGTGAAAAATGAGAAGCCTCCAGGCTAATGACTGGAGTATATCGTCGGCTAAAGTGCAAAAGGGGCCATAATTTTAGAAGCGTTGTGCAAGAAGGGGCTATATGCAGCGATC
>JAQFXU010002075.1:0-23159 GCA_034693705.1 Spatulosminthurus flaviceps
CCCGCTTAGTATTTCCAATACAAGCCCGGGCCCGGTTCAAACCCGCAGTGTGTATTTCGGAAAGGCCCGAGCCCGGCGAAAACCCGGCCCGGGCCGGGTTCGGGCTAGGCCCGTAACAAAAACCCGGGTCCGGTTCCCAGCTCTAGTCCAAATGTTATGTACCAAAAACTATTTTAGAGTGTAAATGCAAAGTGATTGAACATACTATAGGTATGCATCTTGGTGCGTCAATATAACATAATTTTATTGCATGGCCACATAGGCGCTTGAATTTCTGTTAACAATAATAATTATTACTTCTTCATCGTTACAATCAATCGTTCTTTTTTCCTTCCTTACTTCACGAAGCAGCCCAACTTTTGGATTGATCATTTTGAGCCGACGGATACAGTTAGTTTGTCCGGTCATCCAATACATTCAGACCATTCAGCATACTATAGAATTTGATATTTTTATTAAAAAATAACAATGATGTTCCCATAATGGCAAATGAAACAACCAATGAGGGTGTAATTATTGAATTTCATCTATAATTCCTTACAGTGTTGAATAATGGAACAAAATCAAATTGTTGTTGAAACAAACTAAAATTGTTTTTATTGACAAGGGATGAACGTTGGAAAAGCGTGTGAGAAATCTAGAAATGGTGTCGTAAAAACGTTGCTTTGGCTTAGTATGCTTTTTACGCATTTATGTATTAAGAAACGACAAATAAAACAAACAAAGTTTACCATGAGCCTATTGCCAATTTTATTGTTTATGAAAAAACAAGTAATTTCATGTAGGAGCCCTAATTAAAAAATCCCTGAGAGTACAATCATTCAATTTTAACTACAAAAATTCCTTGCAGGGTTGAAACACAGCAAAATCAAATTATTGTGAAAATAAACTAGAAATGTTTTATTGACAAGAGATGAACGTCAGAGAAGCGTGTGCTAAATCTACAAATCGTGTCGTAAAAACGTTGCTTAGGCTTAGTATGACTTTCCACGTTGAGTGTGAAATCTTCCCCGACCCGCAGGCGAAGCGTAAGTCCATGGTGCCCACATTCTGGCAACCCTGCACAAACAAGTAAAAAATGGTTATTAGCAAGTTACACTACAAGAGTGTACAAGACATGATGAAATTTTCTGGTACCTGTAATTATCAAAGGTTTCTTGTGAAACTGGATAGAGGGCATCCACAAATGGTCCATCTTCTAAATATGGCGATGGCATAGAACTCGATATGTTCAACAAAGCCAGGAAAACAGAAATAACCGCCAGCAATATCTGTTTAGTTAGAATAAATGACTATTTTTAATCGCCTTGGAACAATATAAATGCGCTAATTCAATAAAAATATTAATCAAAACTTCAAAATTGAAGTCAGGTAATGAGATTACCTTTGGAGATACCATTTTGTAAAAATCGTGAGACAAAATTTTATGAAATATATTGATTATTCGAACTGAAGAAACTTCAAATCGCAATATGACTTGGCAGATTACTGCCGTTGCAGTGATGTTTGCTAAAAATGTAGCTAGGTATTTTATACTACATGTAAAAAAAATACGTGCAGAAATACATACTACGTTCATTCTCGATCCTCATTAACCTAATTCCGGCTTGTTTTCAGTGGCTACATATTTAGGTCATTCGTTATATATCAGACGCCCTCGAGAACCGGAAAGGTGTGCAACATGCAAGTTCCACAGTTCGGCTTTGCTTACATACTATAAATACCAGTTTTTATTGCGCCCGTATTTAGCATATGAAAATCTCATTAACCTATTTCGGGTGTCCCTTCAATTTTTTTGGAATTAGTAATTCTAATTACTCGTGTTTTCCCCTGCAATACCTGATTGACGATTAATAGTTTCGTCAGTAATCTTTCGTGTTCAAATTTCCTAGAAATCGGATATTACTTACGCATCACGAGGCATATTGAGTAGTGTTTACCTGCAACCACATCTAGGCAAACGCTTGCAGTGTGAAACAGAATAACTTTTATGTGGTTACATTTTTGTAAATCAATTTGCCTTTTTAGTAAATGTACTTGCAGCTTTGCGCCAGTAAATTTTCGAAAAATTAAAATCTTGTCTTTCCATATAAATTCGAAAATATTTCTTCAATATTTTTATGCATACACCAATGTTCTTTTCTACCGCACAAGAATATTAATAAATAGGATACAACACAACTTACATAACGCCCAAGGTCTATAAATACTGAACCCACAAAATAAAACTTTGGCGTCTGAAAAGCTCATTCGTGCATATTACAAATAACTTTACCCAAACCCATTAATCCTGGTGTCCTATTGAAATATACATGCGTTTAGTACTTTTTGAATGTAGATCTCCATTTCTCAGAAGAGTTTGCGAATCATGTCAGGGTGCTGATGCGATGGTTATTTACCTCATAGTAGTTATGTTGCTATACAAAGTAACTAGAATTGACTACTTGACACGCCAAATAAATTTATGTGGTTTGTTAAGAAGCTATCTCTCGACAACTAACTAATTGCTAGTTGATATGTACCTACACAATTTTTCTGATATATCTCAATTAGTGCTGTTAAAAAATATTCCCCTAAAAAATGCGTAACTTCTGTTAAATAAAACCAGGAAAAGGCCGTCCATAAAAATAGGCTAACATCAGTACTGTTCCTTTGTGTTCAAACTCTTATTAAGGGCATGTAGGAATATTTTTTAGCCAAGCTTAGACGCCATTTTTAAAAAACAATGGTCGACCTCCCAAATGCAATATTTATGAAATTTAATGGTAATGGAAAACCTTACAATATTTTATTCGAAAAACAAAACTATTTGTTGTTATTGTCTTATTTTGAATTTACGCGATCAGGTCCTACCTTGAAAATGACTCTCAATTTCCATTTTTATTCAAGCACCTAAAAATTGGCTTCTGAGTAGGAATTGCATATTTACAAAAAAAGCTTTAAATTTGCTTCAGTTTCTCATTTACAAACTACCAATAAACATTAACCTTCCTCCAAATGCTAAAAATTCTATTAAAATCAATCTAGTACACTATCTGGTGCCTAAAATTAATGTATAATCCATACTGTTATCCATACCATAGAGCCCAAGTAATGAAATATTGTTGTTGATTTAAGTATACACGTTGACGAAGAATAAATTTGTTATATTTATCTGTGTACAACTTTGATGTCAAAATATTTTAAACCAAAAAATTCTAAAATTTTAGCGTGTGCATTCAAATTGACTGAATATATGTACATTACCGTCATGCGTCAATATTACATAATTTTATTGCAGGGTCAATATAGAAGATTTTCTGCTAACGGTTAATAATATTCCTGATCGTTATTGCAGTTATGTTTCTTACTTTCTTCGCGAAGCAGCCGTTATTATATCATCATAATACTTAGGATTGCTCTCCTCCAACAAGCATTCGTAATCTTTTTTTCATTTTTCTGTACTTTAGAAGCTCATTCAAAAACATTGTACAAAAAATACATTCCTAGATACTAATAGCTTCTTGCATAAGCTTTCAAAGGTTGCTAATTAATGTTTCCCTGTTCATCCTATAGCATTCATAGTATTAGAAAAACCTGTAGCCCCTCGGATTCTCATATCCATTCATAATTTTCTCTGCAAACCTTTGGAATGATTATTTGGAGCCGTTAGATGCACAGTTAGTCACGGCAACTACTCATTGATATTTTCTTTAGTGTACTTTAGAATTTAAAACTGTGCTTTTTACACATTTATGTAATCAGAATCGACAAATAAAACAAACAAAGTTTACCATGAGCCGATTGCCAATTTTATTGTTTATGAAAAAACAAGTAATTTCATATAGGAGCCCTAATTAAAAAATCACTGAGAGTACAATCATTCAATTTTAACTACAAAAATTCCTTGCAGGGTTGGAACACAGCCAAATCAAATTATTTGAAAATAAACTAGAAATGTTTTATTGACAAGAGATGAACGTTGGAGAAGCGTGTGCTAAATCAAGAAATTGTGTCGTAAAACCGTTGCTTTGGTTTAGTATGACTTTCCACGTTGAGTGTGAAATCTTCCCCGACCTGCAGGCGAAGCGTAAGTCCATGGTGCCCACATTCGGGCAACCCTGCACAAACAAGTAAAAAATGGTTATGACCAATTTGCACTACAAGAGTGTACAAGACATGATGAAATTTTCTGGTAATTGTACCTGTAATTATCAATGGTTTCTTGTGAAACTGGATAGAGGGCATCCACAAATGGTCCATCTTCTAAATATGGCGATGGCATCGAACTCGATATGTTCAACAAAGCCAGGAAAACGCCAATCACCACCAGCAATATCTGTTTAGTTGAAAAATAATGACGACCATATTTAATTACCTTGGAAAATATTATTTCGCTAGTATTAACAAACCATTACTCAAACCCTCACAATTAAAGGGAAGTAATAAACTCACCTTTGAAGATACCATGTTGTCAAAATTGAAAGTCTTAAAATTTTATTTAAAAAACGTTTTTTGTTCAAAGACAAGAAAGTTCGAATCGCAATTTCCAATTTGACTCAGCAGATTACTAATGTTGGAATGATGTTTGCACAAACTTCAGCGGGGTATTTTATACTACTTGTAAAAAATACATGCAGAAATACTACGTTCATTCTCGATGCTCATTAACCTATTTCCGGATTTTTTCAATGGATTCAAATTTAGGTCATTCACTATTAGACACCCTCAGAACCGGAAAGTTGTGCACCACACAAGGTCCAAGGTTCGGAGCTTTTATTACTACAAAATGTCAGTTTTGATTCTTTTTTAACAAATGTAAATCTCATTAACCCATTTCGGATGTCCCCTCAATGTTATTGGAATTAGTGGTTCAAATTACTCATGCATTTTTCGTTGGAATACCCAATTAGGAGATTACAGATTTGCGTATATGTTTTCCTACAAACTACATTTTTGGATCGAAAGGGTGCAACTTAAGAAGTGTTCCCCTGTAATCAAACCTCTGCAAATGCAGATAGTTTGAAATACTGATAGGAAGGCAATTCTTTAGTAATTACATAACTATACAAGTAGCATGGAGCTGTAAGCACCAGGATGCGAAACGCATCAAAATTAAAAATGCGTCTCTCTTATTTAAAAAACGTTTTCTAACAAATTTTTTTATCCACCAATTTTTTTCTCTGCGTAAAAACTATTGAGCCAGAATGATGACAGATACCAAATATATGAGACAACTTTGAGTAAATAACATGCAGTTCTATAAATAATACTGAGCATGCAAAGTATAACTTATATAGACACTTGATAAGCCCATTCATACATAAAAACATCTTTACCCAAAAACATTATCCCTTGTGTATGTCATCGGTCATGGAGGTGTCGCGTGCAGCTTTAGATTTCACAAAACAGTTTGCGAATATTGTAATGTCAGGGTGCCGACGCAGTAGTTATCTACCTCATAGTAGTTACGTTGCTATACTAAGTAACTAGAATTGACTACTTAACACGCCAAATAAATGTGGTTTGTTAAGAAGCTATCTCTCGACAACTAACTAATTGCTAGTTGATATGTACCTACACAATTTTTCTGATATATCTCAATTAGTGTTTTTAAAAATATTCCTTCAAAAAAATCCGTAACTTCCGTTGAATAAAACCAGGAAAAGGTCGTCCATAAAAATAGGCTAACATCATTACTATTCCTCTGTGATTAAACTACTATCATTAAGGGCATGCAGGAATATTTTTTGAGTTGAGACGCCATTTTAAAAGCCATGATCAACCTCCGAATTGCAATACACATGAAATTCAATGGCACTGACTGTAAATCACATCTTGTGCTAGGAATTTAGTCGCCATTTTATGTACATGCGTTTAAACCACTTCGTATTGCTTTCAAGGCTGGACCAACAATTTCTTTTTATTTCCTACACAGCGTCGTAGTAGAAAATGTAGATTGCGTTTGAATTCATACCCCCAATTTGTTACAACGACAAGACAACGCAGCGGTTGAATTTACAAAAATATATTTTTAAGCAAGCTTCGACTGTTCGACTTCACCAAATTACCTACAAAGTACCCATAACCACTGAAATCTTTACAAGGGTTACAATTCTGCTGCAATTTTATTAATTGAATACTTTACGTCATATCTCTAAAATTGTTCTATGAGTCATACTGAGATATGACGTGTAAAACCCAACAATTAACTCATGATGATTCATCCAAACTTCGTACTAAATCATTTAAACGATCTGTAACTTTAATTCTAAACATCATCTGGGATTCTGGGTGAGTAAAATTTTTGTGTAAATAATTTTTTGCATTTTGTCTGTTGTACATAAGTTGTGCCACAAAGATAGGAATATGCAGCTCTCAACTCCCAGTATTAATTGCTTTTGCTTTCCAAACCGTAATTATTATTATTATGACCGGTGATGATGGGAATCGGCGGATGCAAACAGTTTCTACTCACAGGATTTAAAGGTACTTCTTATTGTGTACCAATAAATATCGTCCAACTATCCCAGAGATGAAGAGCATACTGAGAAATCCTTGAAGCAACTATAACAACTCAGGCAACTGGCAAACTTAAGTAAATTGTTTTTCTCACCACTAAAAAATTACTTCAACTCTCTGTATATCCTCCATCTCTCTACCGTGACGTGCATCTCCACCTGTATGGATGAATACTTATGTACGTAACCACTGCCTGTAAATGACGAGAGCTGAAAACCTGTTTTCCTATACTCTATTGTTGTCTTGACACACTATAACTCGTCATTTCCCATTCCCATACATTCTTATATTTAACTGATAAAGAGCTGTCCTATCCTCGTCCTTCCAAACCTTATATACATAGCTATTTGCTTGCTCTTGAGCAATGTTTCCAAAGAGAATTGAACACCCTGAATGTCTTATTTCTACGTACTCCCTTTTTCGTTCCACTAAAGTAAAACAAATTCACTGTGGAACATTCCAGGAGAATATTGTTACTTTTATTGTTGAATATTGTTGAAGCTCTAGATTTTTACTTTCGTAAACCCGAATTGATTAAAGGTGCGACACTTTTTTTTCTATTTTCTCACTCAGATTGTTTGTTCTGTAAATAGCATGCATCAAAATAACTTGATCGGGAGAGTTAAGTTCAAGCTGAGGAAATTTATAAGGTAGAAATAAAATCCTAAAAAATATTTTTATTACAGAAATTCTCCACAATGGATTTTCAACTCTTGGCTGATGTTGGGAACGCTTTTGTGAATTTGGTGTGTCTCGTAGGATTGATTGTGTACATTATCATGATTGTGACGACAATAGCAGCCGTAGCTGCATCCATTCTCTGTGGATCCTACGATCATTCCGTGTCATGGACCTTTATTCCCAAAACTTTCATCAACCTTATTTGGAGTAAAGCTCCTCGGAAGTAATAATAATTATTATTATCTTTTTTATTTTTCTCAAATGCTCAAAACAATTTTCTAAAAGTGTACTCTGTATGTATTTTTATAAAAATCCATTTAGTATTTGTTTACAAGTTTTGGTAAATGTATACTCATGTATTAATATTTATGGTGCTGGTATTATTAAAATATTAATACTCATCTTTTGTGGCAAAGTTTGTAGTAAAACAAGAAGTTGTTTGTTTGGTCAAAAAAGGGCATTAAAAAATTGAAGCAGTAAATAATTGTAAATGCCTTTGCAATAAAATCACACTGTGAAACTTCCAGTTTTTCTATTGGTGTTCAAACAATCATTGAGATAAAGACTCTGCCTGTATGCATGCAACAATATAGACTGGGCCTGCATATATTGTACAACATTTAAAAACTCTTCCCTCTCAAGGACTACACTGAATACTCATCGCCTCAAAGCATTGTCACATAGTGCTGGAGTCAAAATTAGTATGCACACACTTACCTACAGTAACATGGAGTACATGATCTTTCTGTACAATTCTTCTCATAAAAACAGGAGCCTCATCTTCTCTGCATTCTCACTTTTGGAGAAACTTGTTATTCACCTTCGTTGGAGTCACATAGCAGTAGAAGTACTCATATTGATTTAGATAAATACATTTACATAGTTAGGAAACCAAACTGGACGAAGCTTATGTAATTTAACGTAGACTGAATCTATACGAAAAAAATTGAAACTTCATTAAAAACAGGTAGAAATCATTACGACTCGTTCCCCCCAAGCCTCGTGTATAATATATTTCCTTAAATTTAAACTTTCAATTCCTTCAAGATACTTCCTCATAATAGTTTGTAGATATTTGCCTCGTCAACTTATTGGAACTTCCCGGATTGACAAAAAAATTCAGGCTCATCTTCAAAGGTATGGAAATACGTAAGATTGTTAACTAATTTGCCTACTCACGTATACTTTTTGTTTGCTTATTATTACATTCACTTGAGTCTCACACATCTGAGTGTGCTTGAAGATCTTTATAAAAGTGTGTCATTTTTTCTGCATGCCATCTTACAAGATTGACACCCACGGATGGACTCGCTACATAATATGTGCAGTTATCTAGATTTTTGTATACATGGATATAGGAAGTTTACTCACGTAATCTGAATGAGCTTAAGTTGTTTGTTGTTGTAAAGAAGAAAAAATTTTGAAACTTTTCTGCGTAGAAACGTATCAAAGCAGAACATTGCAATGTATTGTAGTTTTGTGAGGCAGGCCTATACCTGCAAAATTAAGTATAAGGAAGTTAAGAATTAGGAAATGTAGTAAAGTCATTTAGTTTGAAAGTTTCAAGGGAAATTGGCTAAGAGCGACGTGAGACTCGCTACTTTGAGTTTAATTTCCCTTGCAGTTACAAAGGACTCAAGTTGTTTGGCTCAGTTTATTTAATATTGTGGGGGAATTTTGTGGATAAGATTTTTTTGGAAATTTTCAGTACTAAAGGAAATTGAAGTAAAAAAAAGGATAAACAGTGGCGACTTTTTGGGTTGAATCTTTGTATAGCTTTAGCAATATCAAGGCGCTGCAAGCATGATTCCCTTGTGGTTGGTATCAACTATTACCGTGCCGCTGGTGACTTTCATTTTTTTCCGATACTGGTCATTTATAAGGGCAACCGTCCTCACATTCCCTCTATCTGTAAGGTAATTAATTTATTGTTGAGAATTTCAGTGTATTAAATACAAGTTCCGTGGTACTCGGTACGTTTTTGCTTTTAGTAAAGAATTTTGCACGTGTAAATGGATGAGCTTGAATTAAATATCAAATGAGGCGGGGAGTAAACATATGTGAAATCTTTTAAGTGAAGTTACTTTAATATTTTAGAATCATTTTCCGGCTTTTTAAACTAAAGCTGTACTACAGAGGAGTCATCTTAAATAGCAAAACCGCATTTACTTTACTAGAAGAAAATGTGGCGAAACATCCGGATAAAGTTATGTTTTATTATGAAGATCAAATATGGACGTATCAGCAGGTATGATTTTGTATAAATGTAGCCAAAAATAAACGTGAAATGATATAACGATGCAGAAATAGTTTTTACCCTGCCTACGTGTTGCCACAGGTAAACGATTTATGCAATAGAATTGCTAACTATTTCTCCCAAGAGGGACTGAGAAAAGGAGATGTAGTGAGTTTACTCATGGAAAATTGTCCAGAAAATATTTGCATTTGGCTAGGTTTGAGCAAGGTGGGTTTTTTTATTGAAATGGAAAAAATTCCGTTTTTCAAGTCCGGTGTTTCAAATAGTAATTGAACGTATACGGCGTCCTTATTTAGATAGGTGTGGTGACATCTATAGTGAACACGAACCTCTTGAATGAATCCCTCTGTGCGACGTTGAACGTTGGGAATCCAAAGGCCACTATTTTTCATGAGGGTACCGCAAAGGGTAAGTCTGTTTTTATTGGTTATAAATAAATTGAATGCCATCATTTTATATTTAAAAAATTCTTGGTAACTTTGATACATGATTTAATAATTCCTTCATGGAATAAACAGGCCTGGCGGACGTTGTAGGTGATTTGAAACAGACGGTTTACAGTTTTGGTCCCGCGGGTGTTTCAGGCACTACTGATTTACTTGCGTTGTTGAAAAACGTTAGTAGTTCGAAACCTCTGAGCAAGGATACGATTGGATGCAAGGATGACTTATTTTATATGTACACTTCAGGGTCAACAGGATTGCCTAAGGCTGTTTCCTACACTCATGCCAGGTACATACATTTATTACTTGTTAAAGCGTTTGGGTGGCTGAAGAGAAAGCATTTAAAGCATTTTGCTTGGCGAGTTTCGGAGATGATTTTTTGGGTAAATTTAAACTAACGTTTGGAATGTTGATTTTTTTTAAAGATTCATGTCTACTGGAGCGGTGGTACATTTTCTATGGGGAATTAATTCCGATGATATTATTTACACATGCTTGCCTCTCTATCATGCCTCTGCTGGAGCAACGGGAGTAGGTTGTACATTAACCATCGGAGGGACCATGGTTTTAAGGAAAAAATTTTCAGCTTCAAGATTTTGGAAAGATTGTGTGGATTACAATGTAACTGTAAGTATAGGCTCCAAAAATATCCGGTAAATCTCTCATTTTCAAATCCGATTTTTATTAATTACGATTGTATGCTTAACTTTAGGTTGTACAGTACATTGGAGAAATTTGTCGCTACTTACTCCGACAACCTGTCAAACCTGAAGAGAAGTTACATAAGGTCCAAAAATTTGTGGGAAGTGGTTTAAGGGAAGAAATCTGGCAAAATTTCAAAACTCGGTTTCAGATCCCTTTTATTGGGGAACTGTACGGTGCTACGGAGTCCAGCTGTGGCTTGAGTGAGCTGAAAAGAAATGTATGATAATTTTTTGTCCTACAAAAAGACGTAATTGGTTGAAAAATTTCAGTGAATTTTGACGGTACGATCGGAGCGATTGGCTTCATCCCTCGGTTTTATGGTCCATTCTATCCCGCTGCTATTATAAAAATTGACGAGGATACTGGGGAGCCAGTGAGAGATCCAAAGACTGGGTTAGGCATTCAGTGTGGCATTAATGAGCCTGGAGAATGGGTGGGAAAAATTATTCGTCATCATTCTTTGAATGATTTCCCGGGTTATAAGAATGCAGAGAGTGATAAGAAAATTCTACGGAATATTTTTAAGCATGGAGATGAAGTTTATCGATCAAGTGAGTTGAGTTGATGATGTTTGAAGGAAAATTATTACCATATATACAAAATTAATGGACGTTTGTTTATGCAAATGCGATTTCATTGTTTTTGATTTCAAGACGACATGCTGGTTGTAAATGAATTGGGATACGTTCGGTTCAAAGACAGAGCTGCATTAAATTACCGATGGAAGGGTGAAAATATTTCTTCAGTTGAGGTTGAAAATACGATCAGTCGTCTCATTGGGTTTAAAGATGTCGCTGCTTATGGAGTAAAAGTTCCAGGATCTGATGGCAGTGCTGGGATGGCTGCAATAGCGGATCCAGACAATTCTATTGATTTAAATTCTCTTTTGGAGGAAATGAGGAACAATCTTCCTTCCTATGCTATACCCTTGTTTATTCGGAAAACTTCAACAATTGAGACTACTGGTAATTGTGCATTGATTCCCCCAACTATTCATCAACCTTTAATCTTTGATTGTGATATTGTACCCATTTCACTCGTTAATAATTATGAATTATTTCTCTCAACCCTTTGCCACAGGTACATATAAAACTTTAAAGAAGTTCTTGCAAGCAGAAGGATATGATATCAATAAGATTCAGGACAACATTTACTTATTTCTTAAAGGCTCCTACGTTCCGTTGGATAAGAATCACTACGAACAAATAATGTCAGAGGCAATTTCTCTTTAATAAGAATGTGCAACGTCAAAAAATGCAGATGCATTTAAAATAAAATTACTGTACTACAAAATAAATACACATGAACGCAGAATGGATTAATAGGAGAGTGGAAACCGTATCCTAGATGACCGCGTTTTAATTTGTATGTATCTGCACCACACCTGGGTTAATCTCCTTGAATGAGGACTCATCAAACTTCCATACATGCAACCTGGAAATAATTCTTATCCTATCCTTGGGAATTTGTGATTGTAAGTTTAACTTTCAGCTTCTAATAGTAACGAAGGGAAACTGAAAATTAATACTTCAGCACTTTAAAATCATGTGGGCAGCTAACCACAGTGTTTACACAACACGGGGGAAATACTTGTGGCAGAAGCTTATTTTAAAGTCAAGTGGAGGGCATATACTGGTCAGTGGAGTATGTAGTAAGTACTGCACACTCAGTGTTACGTCATGGTGCATTTTTGATTTCATAACATCCACAACGCCACAAATATTTGCATGGTCATGCAGTTCGTTCGCCCGCATTTTACCTAATATGTAGTTCGCGTATGTAGACATAAAGCAGTCTGTATAGCTGAGATTAATCTACGACATTTTATTAAATTTTATGAGTAATATTATCCACCTAGCCTTAAGTAATATTGGTAGGTTGCATTCAAATTCGAAGGAAAAAATGGAAAAATGTAAAACAACAGAAAATATCACAAACATGAGTAGCACTCGAACAGTTCAAAATTTGGGTCAATGTAATGCTGAAAATTTATGTTCTCCCAAAATATTGGTGTCGATTTGTTTTGCTAAAAATATCTACTATACCCATTGAAATACTTGATAAAACTTTTTCTTATTTAATAAAAGAGAAGTCAATAGGCAACCCCTAAATTTTCTTGGCAGGAGAAGCTCCCGTCCCACAAAAAAATATTCACAATTATGCATTCAAAATTACCAAACAGCTTTTTGGAAATGTTAATGCTAGTTTTATAATCTCCTTATATTTTCACAGTATCAATAATTTTTTGCAACTTGATATGATATTATCCTTGTTGTATTACACTTTTGTAGCAAATGTATTCATTAGTGGTTTTTAAGATGAAATAACCCATAAGCAAACAAAAAAGACATTCATTCTTTTATATTTGCTGTACATCACGCACAAGTCATCGATAATGTATATTTTAGCGTTTTGTTTAGACAATGCTTTTATACTGGTTCGAATTGAGTAACACGTGTAGTTAATTAACCAAAATGTTAGTAAGTACACCCAATGACAATTTCTTGCGTTGAATTTTTTGGCTTCTGCCGATGCAAAAGGTACAACAAGTGATGGTTATCTTTTGTGGCATATTAACTTTTAGTAAACAAATATTTTATTTATGCGTCTCTGAAGACTTACTAATTAAAACTCTTAGGAAAGTCAAAACCACAGTCAGTAGTGTGTAAATATTTTTAGCATGAATTCAAATGTATATATTCCCAGAATAATTGATAAGTCCAGCATATACTTTTTTAAATCGTGTTTATTTTTAGGATCGTGGTTTTCCGTTACCAATATTTTCCGCTTTGCAAAAATGTAGCTACATTTCGCAAGCGTATATAAAGACGAAAAAGGGGCTCGTCTACGTCACCTGGATCATTGTTAATTATAGCAATTTCTCTGATAGTCTGGTAATTTTAAAGCATTTATTTAAGGAAATATTTTTGCAATAATGTATTTCACCGTGAAAACTTGGATTGTCTTTTCCCTTGTCATTGCCATTGTGCTGGCTTGTACAGTTGAATATACTGAAGATATTTTTCATGAAATTGATTCCAATTTTTAGTAACAATATCATTCTGAGATACATATATATCTTAATTGGTATGGAATTTTTATTTTATGTTACAGCTGCCTGCTTCATTAACGAAGATGGTGAAAGCGAATTTACCCAACCAACCTGCCATGACGTTGAGCAAGATGGCAAAGTAACCACGCTGTGCGTCGGCTGATTTAGCCTGACTAGGATTTCCTATTCTTAATTCAAAATTCGAAACCTCATCTTATGAATCTGAAGCATATAACAAACATAATGTTTGAAAATTCACGATAATCGGGTTTTGAAATAAAAATATACTAATTTCTTTGTATGCGCATTTGTTCTTTACTACGATTTTTTGTATTTTCTACCATTACTTTGATTTTTCCTGAACGTAATTTTTAATTGGTCGATAGGTCCAATGGAAACACGAAAAAGGCGAGTCTAGGAAAATTTGTCCAGAAATAATTTTGACCAGTATTTTTTGAACAAACAATTTCGTCCAGAAATTTTTTGTCCAAAAATCATTCTTCCAATTGTATTTTTTGTGCAAAAATCTTTCATCCCGAAAATTTTCGCATCCAAAAATCTTTCATCCAAAAACGCTTTCATCCAAAAATTTTCATTCATGATGATAATTTGCCCTAAAATAATGCACCCAAGAGCATAACTTTCCCAAAGAACTGTGTGGATCAACCATATATGATCTGTATTATATCATATCCTCTGATATTTATTCAAATAAATAATTAAACACGTTCCTTGTGTTAAAATTAATAATTAACTGTCGGTAGCTAATTTTAAAACTAGATATTTTTCAAAAATATATCATGTGTGATTCTTTGACCAGAAATTATTAATCATGACATTTATTCACCGCCAAGGTTTCATCTATGCTTTCAATCTCTAGCAGTGTATTGCTAATAATGTTCCAGAAATAAAAATAAGAAGCTACCACAGCTTCAATCAGAAAAATATTCATACAACACACTTTCACCTGAAAAATCAACAGCTAGAATTTTCCTGATTATGCATATTTTAGCAAATGGTTAGAAAATGTGCTCGAACCACAATTGATTAACACGTTTAATTAATTAACCAAAAGAGATGAATCAGTACATCCAATGCACATTTCACGCGGTTTCATTTTTGGCTTTAGAGCGGATGCAGATGGAATACCAATTGATGGTTATCCTTTGTGGTGCCTTATTTTTTTGTAAACAAATATTTTAGTGATGCGACTCTGAAGGCTAACTAATTAAAAGTCTTAATAAAGACAAAACCACATGCTGTTATCCTTATTATATGTCGAGCATAAGATGTGCTTTGAACATTTCAAACCTCGCGGTCTGCGCTCCTGATTGGCTCAAATCCCAATCATGGGGTTTACTACACTCACCATGGGCTTGATTTAGGCTCGCCCACGGAGTGGGCTCTCCCTGTGCTAGTTTTATACATGCGTATATATAATTTATATTAGGTAAAAGCTTTGCATATGACTCCATGTGTATATATTTCCAGAATAAGTGGTAAGTCCAGCACGTATTTTTTTTAAATTATATTTATTTTTAAAATCGTGGTTTTCCATAACCAATATTTTCCGGCTTGGAAAAATCCAGCTACATTTCTCAAGCCTATATAAAGACGAAACAGTGGCTCCTTTGATATCTTCTTACCTCAGCTGAAAAATTGTTAATTACAGAAGTTGCTCTGATAGTCTGTACTTAGGCATTTTATAGTAGTTGTCAGAGGATATTAAAAATACATACATTTGCAATGTCTCTCACTCTCACTGTGAAAACTTGGATTGTCTTTGCCCTTGTCATTGCCATTGTGCTAGCTGTTGCAGTTCAATACACTGATGGTATTTTTCATAAAATTTATCCCAATTTTTATTAACAATATAATTCGCATAAGATACATCTGAATGGTATGGAATTTACTTTGTATTCTTATACTACAGCTGCCTGCCACATTACCGAAGAAGGTAAAAGAATATGTGACAGCACACCAAGATGCCATGACGTTGTGAAAGATGGCGTAGTAGTGGGCAGGCGTTGTGTCGGCTGATTTAAGCTGACTAGGCTAGGATTTCCTGTATTTTTCAATCAAAAGTTGTAACTTTACCTTATAAATCTGAAGCATGTAACAGAAATAATGTTTGGAAATTAACAATATTCGGTTTACATTTTTAATAAAAAATTTAAAGGTTTCTTTGTACGCGTATTCGTTTTTACAACGATTCTTATTCTCTACCATAACTTCGATTTTTTCCCAGCATTATTTTTCAATTGGCTGATAGGTCCAGTTGAAATAGGAAAATAACGTAGGTCATGATAGTTTCAGAAACCTGAAAATACCAAATAAAAACATACGCATTATTGTCATGTCGACTCTACACACAAGTATTATTAACAGATTTAATAGTCGTATTACTGACTGCAAGCAGTACAGCATTTCTGACACTGCAATATACTTACCCCTAAAATTAAATTCCTATCAATGTTAAATATGTTTCGAGCTGTGAGCTTCCATTTCCAGCCACTTATCCATACCGCCATTTCTCGAACCTAGGGACATTGAACAAGTTTAAATACGATTTATATTGATAGACATTTTTTAAATTTGAAAGCTCGAGCCAATCTGAACTTACATTTTCATTTCTGTTAAGTTTTGGTCCTAAGGTCAAACTATTGCGTATCTCCTCCCTTCCTTCTTTTATCTAGAAAAAAATGCATCATTGAAAGAATTCAATTAATGGAGACTTCAAGAACGCCATCACAACTTCTATATTATGAGGGTATGTCATCAAACGTAGAGAAAGAATTGTGCCGACCGACGGCATGTAATGTACTTACGTAGAATTTTATGAGTTCACCAATTGCTGCTTGGTTGTAAAACCAGAAAAATCGGGATATGAACATAGATACGAGGGGTATGTTGTTGATGCTAGTATTAATTATTTGATAAATAGACTGCCCTTGTGCAATAGTGGCGCAGAAAATATTAATGAGTGCATATGTTCCAGCAATCTCCGAGAAAATTTCGAAGGCATCCATTAATGTTTTGAAGGCTACGTTAAAATCATCTCGCTTCTCTTGACTGCTATTCAACGTGTCATCAATCATAAATAGATTTTGCAGCAGAATGGACTTGAACTTGTGATACAAGCTAATTAGCTCCACTCCCAAAATAACCACGATGGGCACGCTGAATCCATAAGTTACAGTAGCACACCAATGCATCAACCACCAGAGAGCAAGGGACACCCATTCAAATCCAGGCCATGATGGTATCTGAGACAAGGATGTCTGTTGGAACAGAACAATCCTGATAATTCGGGACGAATGGTTGATAAAATGCAAGGTAATTGTAATTCCAAGGATTACGTACACACGCCGGGGGTTGAATTCTGACTGGTTTAAATTGAATTTTACTAGAGATTTTCCTGAAAGATTAGAAGTAGTATTTTTTCGGCCTAGTCCGTTACCACTTGAGAATTTTAGTTCTATTTCATTCTTTAGATTTTTGATTATTTTTATTAACTCAATAGTTTTTGCACAGTAGACGCAAGCAAATATCCTAATTAAAGTTGCACTTGTCAAGAAATTTATTCCTTCTATGTAACCACTTATTCTTTGAGCCAAATTCTTCCCAAACGTCTCGGTAACGAAAGTTGATAGACCGTAAAAAAAAGTAAATAATACTACTTGCGACACTGAATGCAAGGACTGATATTGCATAGATGGTGCTGGAATGCTTCCAACGGAAGTCAAATTTGAGAGGATTAATTGCAAATAGATTTTTAGTGGGAAAACATCCACTCAGAGCTGCAAGAATTACAAATATTCTCAGAAGTTTTTTCATAATTTATCGATTTGAAAAGTTAGCTTCCTCAGATCGTTGTATGTATACTAACAAATAATAGCTATTACTTTGGCTGGGAATTAGATTGTATTTTCTACAAGGAAAATATGCAACATCACAATGTGGGATCGAATTTTGCTAATTACATAATATACTCGCTTTCACTAACGATGTGCTCCAGTATTGACGAATGAACATTTGTAATGGGTTAATAATATACTTCCACTTCCACCAGGAAAGAGCATTTGAAGCCAGCGGATTCACACTTGAAGTAATATCCATAATTTGTTTTTTATTACTTATGTGTTTTGATTCACAACATCGATTCGATTAAGACTATTGCATATGGCAGCTTACTAGTATGTACGCCCTCAGCGTGATATGGTCTGCCAAATGCTTTCCCACCAATGTAAACAAATTGGGTGGGGCAAACTTCGAGAGATAACTTTAATGAAGCTTATTTTATGTACATACTTCTACGCGTGGATCAGTTTTCTACCTACTTACACTGTCTTTCCTGCCAAACCTCTTATCAATGCGTAATCACTCTTTATCAAGAACTGGGGGAGCGAACGGGGGAAAAGAACGTTCCCATCCACAATACCCAAACGGGCAACGCCTAAATGAATTCTTCACAATTAATGCACATGGTCGCCTCATTTCATCTCATCCTCATCAAGAAGAGATTCCCCTTTAATTTCTAGTAATTATTATTATTGCTTATTAATATCGTCGGCTAAAGTACAAAAGGGGCTATACATGCAGAAAACGCTAATGCATGGTAGTGCATGCTAAATCCCGTACAGTCGATTTCTGCATATAACCCTTTTTGCAACTTTAGCCGACGATATATGTATATTTTATTATTTTTAAAAATTATATAGAAAACATTATTATTTATTTTTACGAGTAGAAGCATAATATTTTTTTCTCTTGGTTTTGTTTCCGCCAGTAGTATTACCTAAAAATAGTATTATTACTTTATTGTATCTTACCTAAGCAAGTACGAAATACAAATTATTATGTTATATGTTATGTGGGAAATGTTGAAGTTGAACTGAACACCAATCTAATTGTAATTACGAAGATGCGTTTTTTTATTACTTCCAAGTTTTAGAATGTTCAACTTTTGAAAATTCTCTTGCCTAAAAAAGAATCTAGGTATGCGTTTGCTCACCCATTCAAAACAAAGATTTCAAGATAACTGCCAAACCCTTGATCGTTTGAAATCGGTCACCGATTTCAAACGCCAAGGGCTTATAGTCAATATGAGGCCAAGCTATATTTGCCTAGTTTTTCTCAATTGCCTGATACCCTTATTTTAGGATTTATCGAATGTTTGCAAGTTTTTGGTACTTGGTTGCTATATACATAGCCACCGTTCAACTAGCATTACAAATTTTTAAAGGGTGTTCTCACGAAACGATTTTGGAATAAAGTACAAAAATCGTTTTCATATTTCATACGTGTAAACTCGCTGGCCACATTTCGTGAGCGGGACGCAAGGGCTTGTACCCTTAAAGGGTATTGTTGTGTTTTGACTAAAACTCGCGTTTTAGAAAATGCAATTAGAAAGGGACAATTTCAAATAATTTCAAACCAAAAATTATTATATTATACCTTGAAATTTTCTTATTTCGAAGATTGTGTTTTTTTATTTTTTTAATACTTTTTTACACTCTTAAGCTGCGTTTAGAGTAGGAAGTTTTTGCAGTTTCTCTAGATGATTCGTACAGTTTCATGCAAATTCCGTTTTTATAGTCCGGCAAAAAGATAAGATAAGATATAACACAATACAAAAAAATCATTCGTGACTGAAAAATTTCATGGGAGTAAATCTCTACTAAAACTTTCGTGAATTCTAAACACACCTTTATACTTTTTTTGTGTTTTGTTAAAACAAAAATATTTTGTTTTGAAAAATATATTTCAAAGTAGTTAATACTATAATTATTTTCATTCAACACCAAAAGCATCTTCGTTGTGCTTTTTTACTTTTGCTTGTTTACTTTGTGGGAGAAAGGTAAACACTCATGCACTTTTCATTATTATTAATGTAATATGGTCACTGGTCCCTCCGTTTCATGTTACTTTCATGTTCATATTATATACTATACATATATTCAAATAAACCGAAACTGTATAATTGTATAGATTTATCTTAATTTAATATCATCCATCTAGCAGCGCGATGCATGTGCAATACAACAGCCTTAGCAGTTATTCCTAGAGCCATGATAGTTCCTGATTTCCTTCGACGTCCATATATGTCAATATAGCGAAGCGAAATTCTCATGGTAAAAATCATATGCATACGACCATACGAGTACTATAGAGCAAAACACGGGTAACTTGCTCATTTTTTTCATTTTCATAGGCACTGTAAATTGTATATATATGTATATAACTTCCAGAATCAGGAAAAACGTCAATTATGTTCAAAGCAGAACCTAATGGCGATCATCGACGTTTTTCTAGAATATCAGCCGATTCCCATTATTTAGAATTCGCCAGTACAAGTGCCGTTCGTGAATACCTGGGGATTTCCACTGCCCGTCCTCCTCCTCCCTCAATCTTTATTTCGGAGCTACCTAAGGACGTATTTACCTCGAAGGATCCCTCGTGGGGTGATTCCAGGAATAGTTCATTTATCGATAATGAACACCTTTTTGAGGATTTAAAAACCTTACCAGACCGCCTCAAGCGAGTCAATCGGAACCCTTTTAAGTTTAAAACTGTTGTTCACGGCGAAGTGCTAAGTAATATTTTACTATTCAATATTACTGCGAAAACCAGCAAATCAATTACTTCAGGGCATTGGTTTTATTTATTGATTATACATTCATTTCATTACAGCACATTCATCAGCTCTTCGACAGGAAAAACATGACCTCGCGCTACAATTCTTGGAGACATTGGACTGCATTATCATATCACCTTTCGTTAATACCTTCGAACGTATGTCTCATTGTCAGTCTCACACATCTTACAGAATTAGCACAGGAATACCACCTGTAATTTTTTTTATTTCGTTATTTGTTAAAAAGATCAAGTGTATTCATATAAATTATTTTATCAAGCAGTTGGATATGACCTTGACATGGTTAGTCCTTGGCAAGTGATGGACAGAAACGGAAACTTAATTTATTACATTGGGGAATCGTATGGTGGAGCTTGCAAAAATTGTCTTGGCTATAATCGTCCATTCAAATTTAATGTGGTTTCAACGAACGGTATCGCCGTTTTGCAGATTCTTCGCACATGTAATTTCCTCATGTGCTGCTTTGGGTGTCGACTGTTAGGTAATGTAAGTCAAAGTTTGTTCATCGATGCGATGCTTCATTGCATTATCAACATTTTTTATTTCTCCTTCATTGCTGGACATACTTCGTCTATGGTTTCAGAACGTACGTGTAATGTCAATAAGTACTGAAAAAGCATTAGGATCGATTCGGCAACGATGTTCTAAGAAGCACCAAAAATTAAATGTTTTGGATGCAAACGGCTCATTAGAGTTCACCATCGAGGAGGAAAAGGACCCCCAAAAACCTGGAAGAGCTTTTGAAATCAAAGAGCATTCATCAAATGAAAAAATTGGGATCATCATCAACCGCTTAATGGACGACACCGAAGCATTGTCATTCGAAAATCTTGCCACCACAGCTTACACCTTAACCTTCCCACCAAAGCTAAATATTGATACAAAAGCAACTCTTTTGGGAGCAACGGTGTGCATTGTAAGCTGCAAACAACACTGTAGGTTTTACCATATTAAGTGCTCCGGATTGTACCTACACGTATCAGTACAGAGTACAGATTTTCAGTCTGCATAATCTAAAATTGAAATATGGGTTGTTGAAAATTTGTATAATGATTTCATATATTTTATATTTTTGCAGATTATAACTAACTTCGAGTCTGCAGGGATTGATGGTGCAGAATATGTTCACAAAAAATGCGATGTTTGGGCCAAAAATGGATTGACTGTGACTTCAGTAGTGCTAGGAATTTTTGCAATATTTGGAGTAATAGTTTTAATTATATGTGTCTGTAGCGCGTCAGGTCGAATTCGACAACCTATATAATTAAAATGTAGTCTTTTTTCTGTCAACCATTTTGGGAGCGAAGGACCAACTCACTAAACTGTGTGAGTAAAACAGATTTTCCTAACCCTTGTAAAGCGTTCCTTTCACGATTGGTTTGTTAGCCGTTGCTACCCAGTGCGAATGAAATGAAAAGGGAGGAAAGTAGGAAAATAAGAATAACTTTTAATACAGCATAATATAAAAGTACGTCAGGTCAGAATCATTCGCCCAAAATAATACTAATCATGATTTCCAACGCTAATCTTATTAACTACTGACAAGCTATTTAGCTAATGCAAAAATACGATACGAAGATACGCAAAGCAAATAATTAAGTATATTAATTCATAAAAATTATTATTATTCTCTTCCTTACCGTACACTTTTTTAACTTATAAAAATAATAATAATAATAATTTTTTAACAACAAAAAAGTTCAAAATAATAAAAATAATTTTGTTTCTTTCAAATTATTTTCTAATGACATTTTCGTAATTACCTATTCTAAAACGCGCGATTTAGCCAAAACAAAAATACATTTTAAGGGTACAATCATCCCTTGCTTTCCACTCATGAAATTTTGTCAGTAGTTAGTTAATACAAGCAAGCATGATTTTCATACCTTTTTCCAAAATCCTTAGTCAGGTCAGGAACACCTCTGTCCTTCAAACAAGTTGAGGCAAAAAATAAATGCAGTACGAAGATGCGGACAGAAAAATAAGAATAATGATAATATTTTTATTACAAAATCGGACTTCAAAATAATACTAAACCTTATTAATATATGAAATAAGAAAATCCTTAATTGAAAATTTTTATATTTTTATAATTTATTTGCAATCATTCTAAAAATAGTTACTTCATAATAACTTTTTGCAAAGTGCGCGATTTAGTTAATATTATAGAAATATTGTTTAAGGGTGCTAGCCCTCTGGAGGTTCCATCACGAAATTTTGTAAGGGAGTTTGTATTTATTTAAACGATTTTGATTTTAAAAATTTCCAAAATCGCAAGGCGGGAACACCTTTAAAAAATACTTAATGCTATTTGAACGGTGACCATATATAGCAACGAAGGGCCTGAATTTGTTGAAAACATTGAATCACTCCCAAAGTGTGGAGACTTGAGGGCTACAAAAATTCAGGTGAATGTAGTTCTTTCTCGCAAGTTCCCTTTCTTTTTAAGAGATTCAATGTTTTCAACAAATTTGGGTACTTCGTTGCTGCATGGTCACCATTTAAAAAGCATTAGGCATAATGTGTTCCCCCGGAGCGAGTTTGGAAAAAATGTTTACATAAATCGTGAAATAATCGTACAACAAGTTGAGGCAAAAAATGCAATACGAAGATCGCGCACCGCAAAATAAGAATAACATTATTATTACGAAATAATTGATTTGATTATAATGCTAAACTAAACCTTCGAAAAAAGAAAAATCCTAAATTGAATACATTATGCTATACATAATATTTAAAAATATACTATATTTTAAAAATCTTATAATTTCTTTAATAAATATAATTCTTTCAAATTATTTAAAAAAGAGTCGCTTCTTAATCACTTTTTGCAATGCGCACGATTTAGTTAAAATATAGAAA
>JAQFXU010002076.1:0-23157 GCA_034693705.1 Spatulosminthurus flaviceps
CAATAAAAACCGATAAAATCCGGTTATTACCGCTGGCCTGGACTTTATCAATACATTCCGGCTTTTTTCCAACCCTGCAAATAACCTTAGCAAATGCTTCATTTAGGACCAGTATTTCTACTTTTTTCTTTTCGACCGGACTTCCACAGAACTGTTATTCCCTGCGAGTAAGTCAAAGCAAGAAAATCGGACACAAGTTTAGTAGCTCTCACCACATAAATCCAAGTGTAAAGCAAATTCACTCTGTGCAAATAATATTTCTTCTAAAATTTCCACTCATATTTTTCCAAGCCATTGCAGAAATAAAGACCCGGCACAAAAAAGCTTCAATTGAAAATGTACTCATCAATGACAAAAGCATTCATGTACAAAGGCTTCATTTGGGACAAGTACTTTTGTTTTAGTCCTTTTGAATGGGTCCCTCAAGACAGATTTTTCCGTGTGAGTAAATCTTGGATAAAGATTACGCTCCAATACCTGAATTTCCTGAGTATTTTATTATACGAAATATTCCTTGTCCATCAACTCATATTTCTGGAGAAAGATAACAACCTTTACAATATTTATCGTCCCTTTCTGATTTTTGTGGTCGCAGGCTACGCTTTTCCCATTTTCTTTCAATTAATCCTCATGCTTACAAAAGAAGAGTTTCCCCAAGTTATTGAGCTGGCGAAAAAATTCACAGAATCATTCAATGGTAAAATATGGCACAACGGAAGAATTCCACATATAATTATATCTATATATAGAAATACATGTGTATATGTATTGTCAGGTTGTATATATTGCAATTTCCAAACAAATTGGGCAAAATTTCTGACAATATCGTCCAAGCTGTGCTACTTGTACAGCGCAGCTCTCGTTTGCATTATTATTTTGAATTTCCACTTAATTTTCCTGAATTTAATTTAACAATTTACAGACAAATACGAAGTAAAAGGAATGGAGCAGAAGAAATTCCTCTGGATCGCTGATGACTTATGTGGAGCAGTTCTTGCCGGCTTTTATTACAACTGTTTGATCGTTATTCTTCTAAGTCCCCTGGTTCCAATTCTTATGCCAGAAAATCCAATGCTGTTTACCTCTTTAGTAGATCAACCTAAAGATCTTCCCTGGATGGTTTATCTTCTCCAAATAATTTATTTAATTTGTAATTTCGTGAATATTTTTGGAATCATCATTGTTGTAGCATTCCCCACCATCCCTTGGCTTTTCCACGGAGCTTCCGTGCTCCATGAAATGATGTAAGAAAAAACTAGTCATTGTTAATAGTTTTCTATTACTAATAAGTTTTTAATCATTAAGCCTTACACATAAACACAGTTTCTATCATTTATAACTTTTTATCCTATAAAATAAAAATGATTTTGTAATTATTATTGCAGACCCAATGGAAAATCGTACTGGTCTAAATGCTTTTTGCGAACTGAAACATCTTTTTTACAGAACTATCGGCAGTTTGTGATCCTCGACAAGATTGTACAAGGGTTTTATAGCCCGGTAATTTTACCAATAGCGCAAGCATTGGTTATTATTATTGCAATATATTCTCTGTATGGGGCCATGAGGCTTTCTGGAGTGGTAAGAATCATGCTTGGTTTAATAGCAATTGGTATTTTAGTAATGGTTTACATTGTATTCACTTTGTTGGGGGAATTTAATGCGGCTTCAATTGAGCTCATCTTCAAATGGGGGCCTCGTATGAGCAGTAAATTGGAAGGGAAAACTTTGAAATCCTTCCAACCCATTCGGTTTTATATCGGATCCCAATATTATGCTGACAAGGGCTTAGTTCTTACAATGTATTCCATCATTTTGGAAAATTTGGTGAGTTTGCTCATGATAAAATAATGACAAAAAAACTCCATTTCTTCTTGAAAAATCATGTGCACAGCATGAGGGAAGAAGTTTTGACCTAATATTTGCGCCCAAAAACTAATTTTGACAGACAGTTTGGCCGTAAATTAATAATTTGCATTATCTAATTTGAAATTGGCCGCTAGCTTTTTATAATGTATGTATTTGTAATAATAATAAAAGTGAAGGGGCACGGGCCCTCGTTCATGTCAATGGTGTTAGAGCATGTCAGTATGACTGAGAAAATTAAAAATAAACATACTACATGCACTTTACACCGGACTCTTTCACGGTTCCATGTGGTACATAGAGAATTTATTGTATTTCATTATTTTATGGAAGGAAATTAATTTCTATGTTTAACAATATAAAATCGAAAACAACGGCAAACATTTTTGCATGACGGATAGTGCTATGTATTTGTCCAGAGAACATTTGAATGCTGAATAAAACGGACCCTGTCAATTCAAGCTTCACCGTCAAATAGTAAATTCAAGTCAGCGTACACTCCAATCAGTTCTTAGCTTTGGCATTGAAAAAAAGATATAGGTCGATATGAGCTTTAAACCTGGCAATATCCCCACAACACCGCCGATTGTACGTGTTTCAATGGAGGAGCAACTCTACAAAATCTCCTCTCATTTGCTACGATCAATGCAAATTTTTGGTTACTTCCCTTTTGGTTTCACCAAGAGCTACAAAATTACCTTCGGTTTTACATCACCCCAATATATGTGGACAAACTTGGTGTTATTGCTAATTATATTCGAAATAGGGCTTTACTGGATGCACTACCTTGATTTGAGATTGAGACGCCTTGAGATGAATTTTACTGAATTATTTTCTTTTACTTTCATGTCAATTTTATGGTCTATCTGCGCTCTTACTTTTCCACTGCTCCGTCTACTTAAAAGCAAAGCAACAAGGTTGATGTGGGAAAAGCATTGTAAGCTTTTGCAAGTGTTTGTGAATTTAGGCACAGACTTTGACTTTTCCAGCAAGGACTGTCAAAATTATCAAGTTGTGAATAGAATCAAAAGGTCAACTCAAAAATCCGTGATTTTTGGTATGGTCGGCGCAATAGCTTCTACAGCATTTTCTGTGAGCCCATACATCGATATGATGGATGGGAATTTTTTTGAATTGACTTGTAAAGTTTTTTTTGAATTTCAAACCGCCACTCGTTTTTTAACTTTTCTGTACATGGTTTTCTTCCTTAAATTATACATCGCTTGCTTTAAAATCGTGGAAAGTGAGCTTCAAACTGTGGAGGAGGTGAAGGAGAATGATTTCTCCATAGCTTCTCAAAACCATCTACGCGAAAGAAGGCCACTCGCTTCGGAAAAAATTAGAAAGTGTATGGAAGGTTTTGATATAGTTGAGAAGCTGGTGAAGGAATTTGATGAGCATTTCAGTACCGAGTTGATTGCACAAATTGGTTTGTCCATGATTCTGATGACCTTGCTAATATTCTTCATCATTTATAATTCTATCCGGGGTTTGATGAAGATCGTGGCTTGGAATCTTTGCTACCTACTGGTGGAGCTATGGCAAATGTACTACATCACAACGTGGTGCTCCCGGGTGTGCTCTGCATCCAAACCAGTTGTTGATCAACTTTATGGGTTAAATTGTACGGGGATTTCCACTTCTCTACAGATTAAGGTTTGGTTCATTTTTTATTTGATGCCTTTAATTTAAGTATACATATTACTTACCATCTCATATCGATATACACTTTTCGGATTTGTAAATGGTCCCTTGTAGATTCAATCGCTGATAGTGAAGATATCAGTGAATCCTCCGCAAATATCACCAGGTCAATATTTTACGCTAAATCGGACAACCTTTGTTACGGTACTTGAATAAACATTTTTACACTCATTTATGTTTAATCGGCTTGGTTTGTATTGAAAACTTTAATTGTGACTTTAATGTAATTTATATTTTTGAAATTAGATGGTGGCCACCATTACTACGTATATAATCATATTAATACAGTTTCAAGTGGGTGATTACGGGATTTCAATGGGAAATTCAACTTGTAGGGAGTAGCCAATTGAAGAAATACTGTGGTATATTGCTCATGTATTCTGGGCCCGTTACCACTTGAAATTCGGAATCGACCTAAAATTTACAAATAATCTAGGGCTTGTACGATATCACTGAAAACTGGTAGGACACATTAGGAGGACTATTCGCGCGCATTAAGATGCTTTGGAAGATCCAAAAAACCTTATTTTGTTGACCCCCAGAGTTCATGTGGAGCAAGGGGTCAAATTTGATGATAAAGTGGAATGAAATTGCTAAATGTATTGATAAATATAATCAATAATAAATCTGCTGATTAACATACCAGTTTTAAACCAACTAGGTAAATATTTTCACATTACAATTTTACTGAGCTACATTATCTTATTAAAGAAAATTAATTTTCAAATATATGCCAACAGAGTCAATATTTATCTTTAAAAATTGGATTATGAATATTAGGATGCAATCTAATAAACACTTATCCAAATCCTCAATTTTGATGATCCTTTGTAGAAGTCAATGCACGGGAAGGGTAGCGTTATATAGTGTTATACTTTTGTTATATTTAGCTTACCTCAATATCCGCATAAATGGGTTAACGACACATAAATGTTTCTTATTGCACCACACCGATAGAAACGTACCATTCATACACTGAGGAGGGTAAAATGGAGCCCGTTCTATGTTTCTCCTAACCTTGGATTTGTTTCCTCCAAAGAGTTCATACCCATGAATTTGTTCAATTTGTCCACAAATCATTGGATTTCCAATCATTGAGACGATATACGCGGATCCAGTTCATTCAAATTTTGCCGCCATATTCAGGCCACCGGTTATTCTAATGCGAAATGTACTTTAACGCTGTTAGGAAAATGATCACTAACAGTTTACAAGTTGTGGATGCTACATCGCTGATAGTACGTGCTCCGATGGAGGAGTTACTCTACACAATGTCTCGCCCATTGATACGCTGCATGCAACTTTCCGGCTACTTTCCTCATGGACTCACAAAGACCTACAAAATCACATTCAGCTTTATTTCTACCCATTTTTTGTGGACAAGCTTGGTCCTACTGGCTATAATATTGGAATCCATATATATCTTGACCAAGGATGACGATCCAAATATGGTTGAGATGAATTTTACGGAGTTATTTTCTTATATTTCCCTGGGAGTTTTATGGCATATCTGCGCAACCCTGTTTCCGCTTCTGCATCTGCTTAAGAGGAAAGAAACCATACTGTTGTGGGAAAAGCATTGCAAGCTTTTACAAATGTTTGTGAATTTAGGCACAGGTTTGGACTTTTCCAGGACAGACTGTCCAAATTATCATATTATGAATAGAATCAAAAGGTCAACTCAAAAATCCGTGATTTTTGGAATGCTATTCTCAGCTTGTATGGCCATTTCCACAAGCATTTATGTCTCTGTGACAGAGGATTTGGTTGAATTATCATGTGAAGTTATGTTTGAATTTCAAAGTAACACACGCATTTTAACCTTTCTGTACATGGGTTTCTACCTCAAATTGTATACCACTTGCTTTCAAATCCTTCAAAACGATCTCCAGAATGTGGATGAGGATGAGGAAAACAATGATTTGTCGATAGCTTCACAAAATCAAGGATGTGAAAAAAAGGGACTCGTTTCAGTAAAAATTAGCAAGTGTTTGGAAGGAATTGACATAATTGAGAAGCTTGTGAAGGAATTTGAAGAACATTTTAGTACGGAGTTGATTTTGCAAATTCTTTTGTCCATGATTCTTATTACGTTGCTCTTATTCTTTGGAATTTATTACTCTATCCGGGGTGTAAGCAAGAATGTAGCTTGGCATCTCTGTTACCTGGTGGGGGAGTTATGGCAAATGTACTACATCACAACGTGGTGCTCAAGGGTGTCCTCTTCACCCAAGGCAGTCCTTGACCAACTTTATGGATTAAATTCTACGGGGATTTCTGCTTCTCTGCAGCTCAAGGTCATCTTTTTGCAAATCACCTCATTTATGTAATTTCATAACGATAGGAATAATTTCAATAAATTATTATTATTCCTATCCTTTTGTATTTAAATGTATTTTATATTTAAATTTTGGTCTAATTTAGGTTCAATTACTGATAATAAAGATGTCAATGAATCCTGTTCAAATATCACCTGGTAAATTTTTTACCCTTAATCGGACAACGTTTGCAACGGTACGTGTATAAAATGTCTGGAATAATACACTTATATATGTATCTCCAATATAATTATTATTGTGTTTTGAAAACCTTTTTATTCAAATATTTTTGAATTTTTCAAAATAGATTTTGGCAACCATTACTACGTACATAATCATTTTACTTCAGTTTCAAGTGGGCGATTACGGGAATCCTATGGGAAATACAACAAGTAAGGAATAGAAAATTGAAAAATGGAGTTTCTTCCTACATTCTTCATACAATTTTCATCCTTATTCATAAAAATTTGAATTGTTGCATTTCTTGCTAGCGACACCTATGCATAGTTTGGATGTGTTCATATAGCCTATAATTCGTGGCTTAATTTTATAACTTTTCAAAATAATTGACCAAATTAAGCGTTTATTAGTGTCGTACATGTTAAGTTTTAATGAATGCAAAGGTACGTATTTGATAATAAATTATATGACCTTCAATAAACATTATAAATTGTAAAGTACAGTTTCTTACAGTATTTTTACAATTTACAACGTTTTTAATAATATAATAAAGTGCAGGGGCGGGACTCTCCATCATAGGATTGGTAAATTACAGAACAAGTGACGATTATCAAGGAGCAAATAAATAATAAAGAATAAAAATACTCAAACTGATTAAGCCTTTTACAAAGCATACATTTTACTGGACAATTTTTATACAGTCCCTTGCGGTTCCATTGCAAAGAAATTTTACTTTATCATATTATGTAGAAAATTAATTTTTCTGAGTGTTCAATCATCTTATATACACTGGCAACATATTTTGTATAACAAGCATCTTAGAATGGGACCAAACAAATACATTTTTGACGTAATACATATTCTGATGATGAGGATGAATTATTCATGGATGGTATTGCATGAGAAGAGCCGTACTTGGGTATCCAATGACTTAGTCCAACTAGTCCAGAGAATATTCAATATTGAAATGCTGGATAGAGCGGATCATTTCCATTCAAATTTTCCTCACCAAATCGTCCATTCCAATAAAAAGATACCGACCGTTAAAAGCTTTACAGCTGACTGTATGAATGTATCGATGGAGGAGCTACTCTACACAATATCATCCCCTTTGCTACGATCCATGCAAATTTTTGGCTACTTTCCTCTTGGTTTCACCAAGAGCCACAGAATTACCTTCATGTTTATGTCACCCCAATCTGTATGCCCGTTCTTGGTGTTATTGCTTGTAATATGGGAACGCTGGTATTACTGGATCCACTACATGGAAGTGAAAAACCTTGAGGGCAATTCTACTAAAAAGTTTTCTTCTATTTCCATGTCGATTTTATGGAATATCGGCACTTTTTCTTTCCCACTACTTCATCTGCTAAAGAGTAAAGAAACAAGGTTGATGTGGGAAAAACACTGCAAGCTTTTGCAAGCATTTGTGAATTTAGGCACTAGCTTCGATTTTTCCAGTACAAGCTGTAAAAATTGTCATACTATCACTGGTATCAAATGGTCAATCGTAAAATTGCTGATTTTTGGCTTGCTCTTTACGACAACCTGTACGTCCATTTCTGTAAGCGTATTTATCTCAAGGCGGATGAATGGTAGTGCCCCTGATTTGATGGAATTGGCTTGTAAAATGTTATATGAGTTTCAAGCCGCCACTCGTTTTTTAACCTTTCTTTACATGGTTTTCTTCCTTAAACTATATACGGCTTGCTTTCAAATCGTGGAAAATGAGCTTCAAACTGTGGAGGAGGTGAAGGAGAATGATTTTACAATCGCTTTACCGAACCATCTGCGTGAAAAAAGGCCACTCACTTCAGAAAAAATTAGAAAGTGTATAGAAGGTTTTGATATTGTTGAGAAGCTGGTGAAGGAATTTGAACAGCATTTTAGTATCGAGTTAATTTTGCAAATAATTTTGTCCATGATTCTGTTAACACTGTTAACATTCTTTGGAATTTATCATTCTATCCGGAGTACCTTCAAAATCCTAGCTTGGCAACTTTCTTACCTAATGGTGGAGCTATGGCAAATGTATTACATTACAAGTTGGGGCTCACGAGTGTGCTATTCTTCGAAAGCAATCCTTGAACAACTTTACGGATTAAATATTACGGGGATTTCTACTTCTCTGCAATTTAAGGTTTGGGCCATCTCTGACTTTGCTGATTAGGATTTGTTTAAATATATTACTTATCTTTACATTTCTTATGCTTAAATATCCAATTTAGATTCAATCGCTGATTGTAAAGATATCAACGAGCCCTCCACAAATATCACCCGGTCAATTTTTTACCCTAAATCGGACAACCTTTGTGACGGTACTGATATTGATTTTCGTAAATTTTACGCTCATGCATTTCTAACGGAATTGGTTTGTTTTGAAAGTTTGTTTTGATATTTTTGAAAAAAGATGGTGGCCACTATTACTACGTACATCATCATATTACTTCAGTTTCAAGTCAACGATTACGGAAAATCAATGGGAAATTTAACATGTACGGAATAGTCAATTGGAAAAATGGAGTTTCTTCCAACATTCTTACTACAATCTTCATCCTTATTGTGGAGAAAATTTGAATTGTTTCCTTTCTCGCAAGCGACCTATTTTGCTTGTATGTGTTGATAAAGCATTTAATTTCTGGCTTAATTTTATAAGCTTTCAAAATGGTTGATGAAATAATTGACCATATTAAGCTTTTATTAGTGTTGTACAAGTCCAATTTCAATGACTGCAATTATCAATTAAGGGTTTCAAAATTTCACCTCTAGGGTATGTGCAGACTTTCTTATTCCTCCTTTATTAGTTAATTTCAGCATATTACATACAATAATTCATTTATTCTTAACAACTATGGAATATACGAAAAAGCGAGGAAGGCCGGGGAATATGGGACCCTCATCAGGTTTTGGAGTCAATCGAGTTATGCAGATTAGGTCGATAACATCCGTATTTCACCTCTTGCAGTGATTGTTGGTGATAGTCAAATCAAATCCAGTCCTCAGATGCCCAGCTCATTCCGAGTGCAACCGTCCTTCCAGTTCTCTCCGTACACTCCGCAACAGTTAGTAGTGGTGGGCTTACCTTGGTAGATCGAATCCATGCAATTCCCTGACCTAGGCCAGGTACTTCACCACTGCACTAAGGACTAACACTACAATCTGTTTGGGATTGACACTTGCATAGACTGCCTGTATGTGGGCTTCCCAAATGGTTCCTTGTATGTAGAAATAAGGTGGAAAGATGAATAGTTTGGGTAAAAGTGAGCTAAAAATAAATCTACATCCTTGTAGTGGGGCTCTCTTGGGCTGCGAGTGTCATTGCTGACAGAAAGTGGAAGTTGCGGAAGTCTATCTTATAGACCTATTACAAACGACCAGAATTTGAATCCTCCTTACTTGTTACTACACGAATGGCAGCGAAGGTGAACCCAATATATTGAATAAATAAAACATTGAATTGGGACACTTCATCTGCATAAATCTACATACTTGTAATACTACCTACCTTGTAATAATACAATACGGATTAAACTTGTTGACACTATCAGAAGGGAAACATTTTGGATATGATAAAGTATTTTATATCTAGCAAGCATTCCGTTTGAGCTGTCACACATTGACTCCCATGAAAATTTTAAAACTTTATTGGATTCAAACTTCCATGTATAAGCAATCTTTTCTTATAACAATAGCCTGCAGACTAAAATTTCAATTTGTTCTAATAGTCATTATTTGATTTTTGGTCAGATATTCAGTTCGCGATTTCTATATATGATTTACAAGAAATTTAGTTTTTACGGAACACACCAATAATATTTGTAAAAATTTTCCAAAGTGCTTGTACGCTTGTAAACATTGCTAGCTTTATGCATATACTTTCTACGATTTGATCCATTAGAAATTAAGGATCTTCTGCGGTCCCAGCCAATTTTTGGGGTTATATTTCACACACCGGTCCTGAAATGATTTTGGAAACAACCTGTTCGCAAAGCATTTATTCGAAAATTCGGATACATGGGGAAAAGAAACGAGGTTACTCAAGATTAAATTACCGAATACAAATTGATCACTCCATCAAATCACTATAATGTTTACTTGAGATTTATAAGCAACTTGTTTCACACATCTTGCTGGGAATAGCTGGTGGAGCAGTAATAAGTTACCCTTAATCCCAAAAAGGATGCTCAAAATTATCATTTCAGAACAAAAGAACTCCATTTGCTTGTATGGAATAATTGGATATGATGCTCAAAGGAAAAATATCATGTATATGTGGATCATTTTTACTTCCAAGAGATTTGCATCGGTTGGGGATGATTAGTCTCCCTCTGAAAAGTTTGAATACTAAAGAAAAAATCGATAATCTTGAGGAATGAATAGAAATACGAGACTGCGCTAACCTGTGATGTCCGAAAAGGAGGAAATCGTAAGCTCCAAATTTGTTTCTGCGCGAGTCTCAGGAAACTACTCCATGACAAGCTGGAAAATCTCACGTTCTGACTACACTCAATATTGACGTGTATACATATATACATGGAGATGTGAAATAGCTCCAGCACGTTGTAGTGATATTCCACATCCTCTTTGCTCCTTCTCCCCCCGAACACTTCCTAATGCATTCTGATGTAACTCATCTTCTCCCGTGTCTTAAACTATAATGATTTGTCTATATTAGCTGAAGGAAAAGGGAACCATTTGGGAAGCCCATATTCAGAAAGTCTATGCAAGTGTCAATCCCAGAGTGTAGTGTTAGTCCTCAGTTGGTTACTCCATAGTATTTTCTAACAAGGTAAGTATCTGGATTGTTTTATTTTTAGCTCGATTTTTCCAAGGTATACATCCTTCCACTTCATGTCTACATACAAGGTAGGCTAGTGTTCATTGATACCTTATAGAGTTATCAGTGATCATTTGTAATTACTAATTTTCAACTGTAATTTCCTTCCTATTTTGGTCCCTTGATTTTAGATCTCAGCAATTGATGTTAGGATTTTTCTTCAATACTCAATAATAGGTGTCGACATATACCATAATGTATTATTCTGCTATAAAGTTTTTCGTAACCTTATTTCTCAAAACAAATATTTTCCTTTAATATTCAAATGAGTTGTGAAGTAGCTAGAAGTTAAAGTTATTCGTTATTGTTACTCTAAAAATACAACACCATTGTAGTTGGTTTGTCGTTATCATGGATGAAATGAAAACGATTGAACAATAATTAGTACTGACTATTGCTAACAGGAAGAAGTATGAGTTTATAAGTGATGGTATGGAAAATTTGAAGGTGACTTTATGATGACACATTATTGATAGTTAGATACGTAGGAGTTTATTGACCGATTCGACATTAGTCCTTACAGTCATTTGCTTCACATACGTTCATTACAATAGTAGAAAGCCCTTGAAGGGGTGACAGTAGAAATGTTGTTGAACCATTCTTGTTTCATTGGCTCCTCTAAATGGGTGGTCTAATTTTGCACTGTCCTTATTGTTAAGAACTGTTTTGGCTACTTTCCTCGTGGTTTCACAAAGAGCTACAAAATTACCTTCAGGTTTACATCACCCCAAACTTTGTGCACATACTTGGTGTTATTGCAGGTACTATGGGAATTCGGTTATTACTGGATCCACTACATTAATGTGAAAAACATGGGGATGAATTCTACTGAATTATTTTCTTCTATTGCCACGTCAACTTTATGGACTATCTGTACTTTTTCTTTTCCGCTACTTCATCTGCTTAAGAGCAAGGAAACAAGGTTGATGTGGGAAAAGCACTGCAAGCTTTTGCAAGCATTTGTGAATTTAGGCACTAGCTTCGATTTTTCCAGTAGTACAAGCTGTAAAAATTACCATTTTGTCACTGACATCAAATTGTCAATTGTAAAATTGCTGATTTTTGGCTTGCTCTTCGCCACAATCTCTGCGGCACTTACTGCAAGCGTATTAATCTCAAAGATGCGTAGTAGTGTGTCTGATTTGATGAAATTGACTCGTAAAACCTTACATGAATTTCAAGCCGCCACTCGTTTTTTAACACTTCTCCACATGGTTTTCTTCCTTAAATTATATACCGCTTGCTTTCAAATCGTTGAAAATGAGCTTCAAACTGTGGCGGAGGTGAAGGATAATGATTTTCCCATACCTTTTAAAAACCATCTGCGTGAGGGAAGGCCATGTGTATCCGAAAAAATTAGAAAATGTATGGAAGGCTTTGACCTAACTGAGAAACTGGTCAAGGAATTTGACGAACATTTCAGTGCCGAGTTAATTTTACAAATAACTTTTTCCATGATTCTTATAACGATTTTAACATTTTTCGGCATTTATCATTCAATCCGGAATACCTTCGAAATCCTAGCTTGGCAACTTTCTTACCTAATGGTGGAGCTATGGCAAATGTATTACATCACAACGTGGTGCTCCCGCGTGTGCTCTTCATCCAAAGCAGTCCTTGATCATCTTTACGGATTGGATTGCACGGCGATTTCTACTTCTCTGCGATTTAAGGTTTGGGTCATCTCTGATCGACTTGTTTCTTATCTTACTTATTACTGTGTTGAACCTTTGCTTAGCTTATGCTTAAATAACCCATTTAGATTCAATCGCTGATAGTAAAGATATCAACGAGCCCTCCACAAATATCACCTGGGCAATTTTTTACACTAAATCGGACAACCTTTGTTACGGTACTGGTTTTGAATTTTGTCTATTTTACGCTCACGTATTTCTAACGGAATTGTTTTGTTTCGATATTTTTGGAAATAGATGTTGGCCACTATTGCTACGTACATCATCATATTACTTCAGTTTCAAGTCAACGATTACGGAAAATCAAAGGGAAATTTAATATGTACGGAATAGTCAATTGGAAAAATACGTTTTACGAAGGTTGTGGATGTTAAAGTGGGCAAATTTGGTTCAGAATACGTATTCTTTTGCTTTAATCTGGCATATATATAGTAATATGACGGGGCCTGAAATATCGAAATTTGTAGAAAATGTATGCCAAATATCATGTACTTATAAGCTACTGTAACATAACATTGTTAAACGAATATGGTAAACATTTGCACATCATAATTAGACCATATTACATTAACTTACAAAATAAAATGAATTTTTCTGAATTATCAAATAATAGTCTGTAAAAGCTGAGATTATCTTGTATTGGAAAGGCCCTTGATGGCAAACAAACAACAGTTTTTCTAAATCCACAATTTTCATCCTGAAACTTTTACAGGAGTCATTCCGTGGGATGACTCCTGCGCTAGAGTGTTACATTCATCTTCACCATCATATTTAGTTTCCCACAATCTTCCCATAAATGGTTCTAAACGGACCGGACGAAACATACCATTCAAACAAGAACATGAACTAAATGAGTCAGTTCCAAATTTTTTTCCTATCCAGGAATTTTCTCCAAAGAAATCCTACCGGTGATTTTGCCCACTATTGTCCCGATAATGAAACTTTTCCATTCAATTTTTCACCATATTCAGCTTCAAAACTTCCAAGTTATGGAAGCAACATCGGCAAATGAACGTGTTTCAATGGAGGAGTTACTCTATAGAATATCCCACCCTATGCTACGGTGCCTCATTCTTTTTGGCTACTTCCCTCACGGATTCACAAGGACCTACAAAATCAGCTTCAGTTATTGTTCACCCCAATCTTTGTGGACATACTTGGTATTATTGACAATAATATTAGTATCAGGATATATCTCAATGCAGGATGACGACTTGAAAAACTCATTAAATTCTACGGAATTATTTGCTTCTGTTTCCTTGTCAATTTTATGGCGTATTTGTGCAACCTCGTTTCCTCTATTATATCTACTCAAGGGCAAAGAAACAATGCGGATGTGGAAAAATCACTGCGACCTTTTGCAAGTGTTTGTGAATTTAGGCAGGGGCTTCGACTTTTCCAGCACAGCTAGTAAAAATCACCATGTTGTCAAAAGCATCAAATCCTCAACAAAAAAATCCTTGATGTTTGCAATGCTCTTCTCAACATGTATGACAATTGGTTCAGCCATTTATGTCTATAGGTCCGATGATTTGGTGGAATCGACGTGTGAGGCTCTATTTGAATTTCAAACTAACACACGTATTTTAACCTTCTTGTACATGGTTTTCTACCTCAAATTGTACATCACCTGCTTTCAAATCCTTGAAAATGAGCTCCGAACCGTGGAGGAGGTACAGGACCCTGATCTTTATTGGATAGCTTCAAAAAACCATGTGCTCGAGCGGAGGCCGCCACTCGCTTCAGAAAAAATTAGAAAGTGTATGGAAGGCTTTGACATAATTGTGAAGCTCGTGAAGGAATTCAATGAGCATTTCAGTTTCGAATTAATTTTCCAAATTCTTTTGTCCATGATTGTCATTACGTTTCTAACATTCTTTGGAATTTATCATTCTATCCGGGGTGTAGTCAAGATCCTGGCTTGGCACCTCGGTTACCTAATGTTGGAGTTATGGCAATTGTACTACATCACAACGTGGTGCTCACGGGTGGGCTCCTCATCCAAAGCAATTCTTGATCAACTTTATGGATTAAATTACACTGATATTTCTAGTTCTATGCGCTATAAGGTAGAAAGAATTTTTATTAAATTGCGAGATTACAATACTCTGATAATAAAAATTACCTACTTTTCTTACTGTCAACCAATTTAGATTCAATTGATGGTAATGAAGATATCAACGAATCCTCCTCAAATATCGCCTGGTCAATTTTTTACGCTAAGGCGGTCAACCTTCGTAACGGTACTCCTTTACAAAATTTTACATTCATATATATCGTTATTAGAATTGGTTCGTTTCGAAAACTTTGTGTAAAGTGACATTTTTGACAATAGATTTTGGCAACCATCACAACATATATAATCATATTACTTCAGTTTCAAGTGGGGGATCCCGGAAATCGATAGGATATTCATCCATTAGGGGATAGTATACAGTAATTTTAATAATTATTATTAATTCGGGAAATGGGATTTCGGGGAAAATTACTTCAGTTTCGAGTCAACGACAATGAGTGGGAAATTCATTTTGGAAAATTACTTCTTAACGAATGTTTTGTGAACGTTGAAGTTGGAAAATTTGGTTCAGAAATCGAATTCTTTTATTTTATAGTCTGGTATGTATATAGTCGCATGTTAAATATGTGATAAATAGCGTATAGCATACAGTTGGTATGTAATACAAAGTCGTATTTTAGAATAAGTAGTGCAAATTGAGCACGCCATTATCAGATCAGGATCATAGCATATTATTGTCATAGTCTCCGAACATTTTCACTCCGGAACCCAACAAATAGGAATTGTTACTCCACCCAATGTAAACTCTGGTTCTGAAAACGTATTTGTATGAAAACGTATTTGTACAATAGAGGTGTGGCATGAAAAACTTACATATGTAAAGTAGGGTGCAATGTATTCACCAAAATGCCTTTAAGTTTTCAGGATAAAAATCTTTAGTAAATAGTTGTCTTTTGTTCATCAAATTTGAGACTGGGGTATTAAATGAGTTTGCAAAATATTTGAGCAAAAAAGGGTGTGGTAGTGGTTTCGTTCAATACAAGCTAATTAAATAAGGGTGCGCGTCCTTGAACATATGACAAACATATTTACGAATTGTGTTTCCATTCTTTTCTAAACAACTTTAGTGTGATAAGTTAATTAATGAAGCATTTCAGGGCAGTCTACGTAAGACCCGTGTTGGTAACTTCGTACAAAGGGTTAGAAAACCAGAATATAGGCTTGGTTCATCTAAAATGAAGTATTTTCCCAATAATTATATTTCCCCCAATCAAAATTTTGTCATTCGAATTCCAACCGAGGTGTCAGTAGAGGAAGGCTTTTATAAAATTCAAGGCAAGCTTTTAAATGTTATTCGTATTCTCGGATATTTTCCATTAAGTTTTAATAATCAGTATAAAGTATCCAGGAAGGTCTTGTCAAAGTTGGCAGTGTGGACCTACTTCGTTTTATGTTTGAGCTTTCTAAAATGTGTTATATATTATTTTCAAAATGTCGAGGAAATGCATTCCCTACAGATGAATTTCACGGAACAAGTGTCTCATTCAATTCTTGCTGTTTCATCCAATATTCCTAGCGTCGTGTTTCGCTTTTTAAGTGTTCTCACAAGCAAAAACTTGATGAATTTTTGGAACTCAAATTGTGAGCTTCTAGGGAATTTTGTGAAACTAAACAGAAATTTTGACATTTGTCGCCCAATTTTCAAAACCCAGGATTTAATGGACAAACTAAAAATTTCTACGAAAAGGGCTTTTACTGGTGGAACCATTTACACCTTTGTTTTTTCAGGATTAGTTATTTTAGGTCTGCTGCATGTATTACTATCGAATGGGAAGAAACCCTCCATCGTCAATTTGGCGGAGTTCTTCTTGCGAATTGTATTCACGCTTGAACATACAACCCAGCTTTTATACGTTTTATTTGTGATTTCCTTTTTAAAATTCTATGTTACTTGTCTTCATATAATTACTCATGAACTCCAGAGCTGTGCTGATACATGGAGAATGAAAGGTATTGAATACATTAAGCCGGAACAAGGGATAGTAGTAAAGGAGAAGGTAGAGCAATGTATAGAAGGTTACAATCTAATAGAAAAAATGGTTGGGAAGTTTGTTGAGCATTTCAGCGTGAGCTTAGTTCTGCAATCTTTGAGTTACATGATTAACATCTCCATTCTGGTATTCTTTACGATTTATTATGCAATTCGGGGGAAAACGTTTCAATTGGGCGGGTATGGTACTTCCATAATCATTGCGGTATGGCAATTGTATTACATCACGTCATGGTGCGCGCGCATAACGTCCACGTCCAAGTCCTTGCTTGATGTTCTCTACGATCTAAACTGCCATGACATTTCAAGCTCCCTCCAGTCGAAGGTACATACTTGAAATGGTGGAGCATTTAAAGTGAGTTAATTTGATTGTTCTTTTTATTGAGTTGACTCGTTCTATATTTCAGGTAAATATGATGGCACTAAAATTGTCAACGAATCCTCTTCAAATATCACCCGGACTTTACTTCACACTTAATCACAAGTCCATGACTACAGTACGTTGTTATATAAGACTTACTAAATTATTGTGATATTTAGAAAGGGTTTTGTTTTTTTAAATCATCATAAATAATGATAATTAATTCACGATATATTTTTATTTACTTCACAGATCCTGGCAACCGTCACGACGTACACAATTATTTTATTACAGTTTCAAATCAGTAATTAATCAGACTCCTCTGGGATCGCCCGGAAATTCCATTGTTGTAGAAAACAGATAGTATTGTAATATATCCCAATAGTAAATATATTGTATTGATTTCTATATCATCCTTGGCTAGGAACGAATGAAATTGAAGTTTGAATGTATGGGTGCTTTAACAGAAAAGGTTTGTGGTTTTATTGAATGGCAAGCTTTAATGAGCCCTGCTCGGCGGGGCTGGGTGGGGGTTGCTAAATAAACGTGTGTAAAGTACAGTTTCATAATTTATACGACTTACAACGTTTTTAATAGTAATAAAGTGCAGGGGCAGGGCACTCCATCATGGCTATGGTAAATTATAGAATATTAGATTATCATGATGATCAAATAATAAAGAATAAACATACTCTAATAGATTTAGCTCTCCATAAAGCACGTTAACATTTTTACACTGCCTTGTAGGAACGCCCCTTGGTGTTCCATTGCTAAGAAATTTTACTGTGCTACACGTCATATTAAAGAAAATAACTTTCTCTGAGTGAGTGCTCAAATATCGTATAAAAAGATGGGCAAAATATTCCGTGTAATACGACGGAATATTGCGATAATGAGGACAAATTATTTATAGACGACATTGCGTGCGAAAAACAGTACTTGGGTCCAATGGTTTAGTCCAAGTTTTCCAGCCCATATATTCAATATTGAAATGCTGGATGGAGCGGATCATCTTCATTGAAATGTCGGTCACCAAGTCGTCCACTCCAATATTAAGATCTCGGGATTAGCATTGAAAAGATAATGACCGTTAAAAGCTTTACCGCTGACCACATGCTTGCCACACTGTCGACGGTACGTGTTTCGATGGAAGAGCTACTCTACAAAATCTCCTCCCCTTTGCTACGATCCATGCAACTTTTCGGCTACTTTCCTCTTGGTTTCACGCAGAGCTACAAAATTACTTTCAGGTTTACATCACCCCAATCTTTGTGCACATACTTGGCGTTATTGCTCTCAATATGGGAATGCTGGTACTACTGGATCCACGACATTGATTTCATAAACAGTAAGATGAATTTTACTGAATTATTTTCTTATACTGCCATGTCAATTTTATGGAATATCGGCACTTTTTCATTTCCGCTACTACATCTGCTTAAGAGTGAAGATACAAGGTTGATGTGGGAAAAGCACTGCAAGCTTTTGCAAGCATTTGTGAATTTAGGCGCTAGCTTCGATTTTTCCAGTACAAGCTGCAATAATTACCATTTTATCAATGTCATCAAATGGTCAAATGTAAAATTGCTGATTTTTGGGTTCCTGTTCGTGACAACCTGTATGACATTTTCTGTAAGCGTGTTAATCTCAAGGATGTACGGCAGTGCCTTTGATTTGATGGAATCGACTCGTAAAGTATTATATGAATTTCAAGCCGCCACTCGGTTTTTAACCTTTCTTTACATGGTTTTCTTCCTTAAATTATATACGGCTTGCTTTCAAATCCTGGAAAATGAGCTTCAAACTGTGGAGGAGGTGAAGGAGAAGGATTTTTCCGTAGTTTCTCAAAACCATCCGCACGAAAGAAGGCCGCTCGCTTCGGAAAAAATTAGAAAGTGTATGGAAGGCTTTGATATTGTTGAGAAGCTGGTGAAGGAGTTTGATCTTCATTTCAGTATGGAGTTAATTTTGCAAATAATTTTGTCCATGATTCTTATAACACTGCTAACCTTCTTTGGGATTTATCACTCCGTCCGGAGTACCTTCAAAATCCTAGCTTGGCAGATTTCTTACCTAATGGTGGAGCTATGGCAAATGTACTACATCACGACGTGGTGCTCCCGCGTGTGCTCTTCATCGAAAGCAATCCGGGATCAACTTTACGGACTAAATTGTACGGGAATTTCTGCTTCACTGCAATTTAAGGTTTTGGACAGTTCTGATCGAAATGTTTAAATATCTTAGTTAATACTGTATTGGATCATTACTCATATAATGCTTAAATATGCAATTTAGATTCAATCGCTGATAGTGAAAATATCAACGAGCCCTCCGCAAATATCACCAAGACAATTTTTTACCCTAAATCGGAGAACCTTTGTGACGGTACTTTTTGAATTTTTTATTTATTTTGCAATCATGCATTTTTAACGGAATTTTTATAGTAAGACTTTGATATATTTTGAGGTTTTTGGAAATAGATTTTGGCAACCATCACTACATACATAATCATATTACTTCAGTTTCAAGTGGGTGATCACGGGAAGCCAATGGGTAATTCAACATGTATGGAATAGTCAAATAGAGAAATACGATGTTGGGGACACTGAAGTGGAAAAATTGGTTCGGGAACTCGAATTATTTTGTTTTGACTTGGACGAAAGTTGCATGTTAAATATACATACATATGGTGTGTCATATTATAGTCGCATACATGTTAATATTGTCAAATAAGTGTTACAAATTTTTGCACATGCCATGAGATGATGAACACGGTAAAGCAACAGTGTCCGAATATTTTCACTTTTGTACCCGACAAATGCAAATTTTAAACCCGCCAAAGTTAATAAACTTGGATTCTGAAAATGTATTTTCACGCCCAATAATCGTCTAAATTCCGGACAAGTGTTTGCATCATTGAATAAATATTCACAAGAATGCCATTAGGTTTACAGGATAAAAATCTTTCGTGAATGTATTTTTTGAAAAAAAAATTGTTTAAAAAAAATTAATTAAAACGAGTTTACAAAATGTTTGAACGAAAACTTCCGTGGTTCATACAGACATCCTTTCAGAGGAATACAATTTCAGTGGAAGACATTAACGTAGTTTCAAGGAACTTCCACCGTCACGCTCGAAAAATTTGTATTACTCGGGTCGATGAGATAACCAACAACAAACTCACAGTTATGAATATGTATTTGTGCAGAAAAACCTGAGACTCATAATTTCAAAACAATATTTGTGTAAAAGGCGGGGGTAGTGGGAAAGAGTAAACTCCAACTTGAGACCCATAAATTTTGGTTCAATGTGAGCTAATTAAATGGGAGTGCTGGGTCCTTGGAAATATTGGCAAACATACGAAATAATATTTGCATTCTTTTCTAAACAATACAACTTGCATGATATGGCAATAAATGGAGCACTTCAGGACAGTCTACGTAAGAAACGCGTGAGTAGTTAAATTCACACAAAGTGCTTGAAAACCCGAGTAGGAAAACTTGGTTCGTCTAACATGAAGTCTTTTCCTAATATTTCCACAAATAAAAATTGTGTCGTTCAAATTCCCCCTGAGATGTCAGTAGAGGAAAAATTTTATGAAATTCAAGGCCAGATTTTTAATGTCATCCGTATCCTTGGCTATTTTCCGTTAAATTTTACTCATCAATGTAAAGTCAGCAGACAGGCCTTCTCAAAGTTGGCACTATGGACCTACTTTGTTTTAGTTTTGAGCCTTTTAAAATGTGCCAGATATTATATACACAACGTGGAAGAAATTCACTCCCTCCATATGAACTTCACGGAACAAGTGTCTCACTCAATACTTGCTCTTTTAGCCAGCATCACCAGTGTCGTGTTTCGCTTATTGAATACTGTCAGGAGTAAAAATTTGATGACATTTTGGAACTCTACGTGTGAGCTTCTAACGAGTTTTGCTAACCTTAGCAGAAGTTTTGACATTTGCCGCCCAATTTTCAAAACCCAGGATTTAATGGACAAACTAAAAATTTCTACGAAAAGGGCTTTTATTTATGGACTCACTTACACTTGTGTTGTTTCAGGTTTCATAATATTAGGTCTCATGCATGAATTACTGTCCAGTGGGAAGAAACCCTCAATCATCAACTTGGTGGATGTCTTCTTGAGAATTTTAATCTCGCTTGAACATACAACCCAGCTTTTATACGTTCTATTTGTTATTTCCTTTTTAAAATTCTATTCCACTTGTTTTCAAATAATTACTCATGAGCTCCAGAGTTGTGTTGATACATTGAGGATGAATGGTATTGAATACCTGAAACCGGGACAAGGGGATGTTATAAAGGAGAAGGTAGAGCATTGTATAGAAGGTAACAATCTAATAGAAAAAATGGTGGGGAAGTTTGTTGAGCATTTCAGTGTGTGCTTAATTCTCCAATCTTTGATCTCCATGATGACCATCTCGATTCTGGTATTCTTTATGATTTATTACGCAATTCGTGGGAAAACGTTTCTATTGAGCGGGTATGCAATCTCCATAATCATTGAGGTATGGAAATTGTATTATATGACATCATGGTGCGCGCGCATAACGTCCGCGTCCAAGTCACTACTTGATGTTCTCTACGATCTAAACTGCCATGACATTTCAAGTTCCCTACAGTCCAAGGTATGTAATTATATGAAATGATGGGATATTTCAAACGTGTCTTATATTGGTCATTTATGTTTTTAAAGAGTAACGGATTGTGAGCCTGTTTTTAATAATTATTGTAGGTTAATATGATGGCACTAAAATTGTCAACCAATCCTCCTCAAATATCACCCGGACTTTTCTTTACACTTGATCGCAAGTCATTGACTACAGTAGGTTGATATAAGAATAATTATTGTTAAAACATGATACAATATGTATGGTATATATGTATCCTTTGCAGATCTTGGGGACCGTTACGACGTACACAATCATTTTATTGCAGTTTCAAATCAGCAATTAATCAGCCGCCTGATGGACGGTCGGTGAATTTCATAGCTATACATAATAAGCTGACAGCATTTTGTATTTCTCAATATTATTAGCTATATTAGCTCTTGTTTTTCTTGTTGGCGGTGCTTGGTTTGGTCTGGGAAAAATAATAAAAAAATTCCCACATGCGTCCCCCCCCCGGCTAGGGGAATTTTCTGTTTTCCAAGCCGTTGCCACCATATCTCGGCTTTTGAGACGATTTCATTGGGGGTACCTATCGTTAGTTTTCCGAAAATCCGATTTTCGGTTTTCCGGGTTTTTTTTGGTTTTTCGGGGAAAATGACATTTTGAAGCGTGTATAATCTCTGTAAACACCCAACACCTCCAATTACCAAATTTTATTCGAATCTGAGTACTAACGACGAAGTTATGGGGGTGACAAGGAAATTACAAAGATTCTCGACAAACGATTTTGGTTTCCTGCCCGTAACTCCGACAATAGTATACTCCGATTCGAGTAAAATTTGGTATGTAGGAGTTTAGAGTGTTTCTCGAGAGATTCCATGCTTCAAAATGTCATTCTCCCCGAAAAACCGAAAAAACCCGAAAATCGGATTTTCGGAAAACTAACGATAGGTACCCCCAATGAAATCGTCTCAAAAGCTTAAGTTTAAAATTTCAACTCATTCGGATGTTCCAGTGCTGAGATATGGTGGAAACTGCTTGGAAAACAGAAAATTCCCCCAGCTGTGGGACGCATGTGGGAATTTTTTTGTTATTTTTCCCGACCTTACCAAGCACCGCCAACAAGAAAATAAATATTTTGGTCAATTCTCTCGCCATCGTGCAAAGTCGTGATTGATCCTAGTTATACAAGCTCGTATATAAAGTTTCATTTTAAATTTTGATAGTACTTCTGATGAAGGATGACCGAAACATCTCTCTATAGCTTTATAGTACCTTTGTGAATCTTCCATACGTATTTCCATAAGAAAATACATCAGGTTCAAGTGATGAAACTGCACATGATCATTACTTTCTCGACTGAAAATCTATGAAATCGACTGTATTATCATCCGACAACACATTTTTATCGAGCATGTATAAGCATGACTATGCAACATCTCAAAGTTCACCGAAGCAAAGGCTTGAAAAATAAAGAAGTACGCGTTAAGGAACTGCACG
>JAQFXU010002077.1:0-23153 GCA_034693705.1 Spatulosminthurus flaviceps
GTGGGGATTTCTCATAGCTATATCATAATATCCTGCTCCACTACTATTATTAATGTTAATCCTACGATAATAATAATAATTTTCATTCAGGTACTACTACACTTGTGTCTTGTGTGAATTTTGTAATTTTCTCTCCAAATTTTTTCAAAACGAAATTCACACCTTGTCTATAGTAAAAACAGATTTACTGGAAACGCGTCAGGAAAATCAGGAATTCCATTCAGGTTCATCAACTTTCCGGTTATTGCGCTATAGGAACATTTACGGCAGGGGAAACCTGTTGAGAAATGCGAAATTTCCTGCCAATATTTTTTGTTTGCAATTTTTGATGAGAATGAAAGAAAGTAATTTTTTGTAGATTCTCTCCCTTCTAGTAATCTTATTACGTAAGGACGGTAGCTGAAAAATATTTAGCTTCTATATTTTTTCATGGACTATTACTATATGAGTGTATATTTGAGAGCCTTTGGAAATCAAGCAGGGTGTGAGGAAGGACAATAATAATTGTATATTAAAGGAAGACGCACGCGTCCAAACAGGGTGAAATTCATTTACGGTGACCAAGAGCGTGCGAACAAATGGAGTGAAACTAGAATGACACAATCTCCTCGTGTCTTGTTGATGTGTGTATAGAAAAGCACGCACATGTAAATGCGGAAGTTATTATGAACTTATAGAAATCATTGCTTAAACCCTGACTTAGCTTCTAATATATATTTTTCAATGCTATTGTATGTATAATGATGATGGCAGAATTTGGAATAATTTTTTTAGACTCATTATGTTTAGCTGTAGCTATATATTTTATCAGATTTAATTTTTTTTTGGCATGAGAAATAATTTTTCAATAAGTGTGCATACTCAGGAAAAGAGTCAAGTTCTCTCCTTCGTATTGTTCATACCCTGGGAAAATGCATTAAAGAATTTCAATAAAAAGTTACATAATAACCATTGTAAAATTTCAATTAGAATTTATTACCCGAATCTTTTATTTTTGCAAAAATTTGCAAAAATGTTATTTCCTTTGAAATAGACACAGAGTCTGTCATCTCTTTGTTAGTTTTGTTCCCATCTTGAATACATGATCGTATATACGTACGTGTCTTCTCTTTATTATTATATCACATTGAACATGGGAGTCACGTAGACAAAAGTGTGGAAGCCTGTAGTTTCATAGGAATGTTATATAGCGTGAACAAGGGAAATTATAAACAACAGTGGTAATTTATTGTGTGTTGGTTCCGATGACGTTCCAACTGAATTTCTCTCTTCAGGCAATTGGCAATTAGACAGGACAATGTGGAAACTCAAATGTGTTTCAACTTTCCTATCAAATCTATCTCTCTCTCTCTCTCTTTAGATTAAAATTCTCATGTTGACTTTTATTTTTGCATGCAGTTGAGCCCTGGCGCCGTCGTAACTCTTTATATACGGAACATGAATTTTTATGCAAATGTATTCAGATTAAAGTATAAACGGAGATGGGCAATGAGATTGAGCCAGGAGATTTTCATAGGAATTACCAGAAAATAAGATATATGAGAGAGTGATTTATTTTACAAAGAAATTTACACGGGAAAATAAGAGGTTCTATGAACAACTTTGGGGTGTGAGGTTATACGGTGCGTTTGTTATAATCACAAGTTTTAATAATTATTATTATTGCAGGAAATTTGAAAAAAGATTACATGATTTTAGCGATACTGATACTCAATTACTTTTTAGAGATTAGAGTTACAATAATATTATTTAAAAATTAATTGACATTAACTTTACTCAAAATGATAGATTCAAATAGAAGGAATCCGATGGCAGTGTCTTGAGACAGGGTAGCGAAGGTTACCACCGAGGGGGTTGCGGATTTGCATTGGGTAGAAATCATGGAGATAAGCTGGATATCCATTTAGGAGTCTCCCAGCGATGAACATCTCCCCACAATCATAAACCCTCAGTCTTCTTCCCGCCCTTTGAAAGATAAAGGTCGGGAAAGACCAGTTGCTCCAAATCATGGCTTGGTTTTTAGTTCCATACTTTTGAAATTCAATTGAAAAACGTTCATTTTTAAAAAAAACTCCATTTCCTCTCAATTCTCGCCGCATTTCTAAATAGACAGGAACATGTTGTAATTTAAGCCTTAAATCCAACGCTTTTTTTTTTACCTGAACTACATTCCCAGTGAATGCAGCCACGACATCTTCCGGTCTAGCCACAATAACCGTCTCAGTATGCCTCAGCCGAAGTATTCCTGCTTTACCTTGAGGCGGATGCCGAAGGCTCTTTCGTAATTTTGGGTTTCTTGAAAACATCCATCGCCTCCATTCTCTCCCTCTCCAACGACTGTAATCCCGCTCTTGCTCTACAATGAATAGTGTAACAGTCCAAAAAAAGTCAAAGTACCAAAATCAGTTCAAGATTTTCACTCGTAGTAAAATCTCTCTGAAATTTTGGTGCTCACTATATCTGTGAGGAAATGAAAAGAATTGAGACCTTTGTAATTCATGCTGAGAGTATCTATTGAAAAAACTCACCTGGATTTAGCACATGTTCTAGCTGAAAATCCAGCCAACCTTTATTCTGAAGGTAATTGCCATAAATGGCGGATTCCACCAACTCCAGTAATACAAAAAGAGTAGCTAGAAGAGCAGTTACGTAGAATCCACTCAACTTCATTCTATAACGAGAGAAGAAATCTTCCTAACTCAAAATAATTACAATATTGTTTCTGTTTTAATATATAATGATCCAGTGAAAAACAAAGGAAGAAGAAACTTACTTGAAGTTCAACTCACACGTTGATTAAATATACACAAGGCTCTCTATAAATAAGTGTAGCGTGATTTCTAGCTAAAACATGTATAGATACAACAACAACACAAACTAATTCAGTGTTTTACACACTCTCAATGTTCACTCTTCAGCACTCTTTAGGATGGAAAAATTTGGAAGTGACATAGCACAACATATAAGTCATAGTAGTAAATGTGTATAAATTAACGAGGGATGTGGAAGAGCAATTACACTGGGAAAAATTGCAGTCTCAATAGTAGTTGCACTGATTTACACACTTTTTATGTACGTATGTATATCCTTGAGTAAAATGAACGCTTCAAATGGAAATCAACTGGAAGTGTAGCTGTGAATAGTAAGTAAATGGGTTAAAAATTAGACTTAATGGACACACAAATGACAAAACGTTAGTATTTTCTTTTTGCGATTTTAAAAACAACTTCCCAATAATACTAACTTTTTATATGAGGATGCTCTCAGACTGAAAGAATCCCTAGCTATCACGACCTCGTCAAGGATTTTTCTCCTCTGCAGTCTTTTATCTCCCTACAAATTCATCCGCCCGCTCCTATACAAAAGTAGATGAGTAAAATGCGTGCGGTTTTCACTGTACGAATAAATTACCCAATAACTTATAATTATTACTATAGGCTCGTAAACGGATGGCAAGTTTAATTGAATATTTGAGTCGTATCTGAAAATGTACCTGTTTTTTCCCAATTATTACGCCCTGTTACCATGCATGTATTTAGTGTAGAGACAAGTCTTGGAGGCAGACGCGTGTGTACATGTATTATGTAAAACAAGCTTCACTAAATGCAAAATAAGCTGCTCCCTACTTTCTACACATCTACACACTGAATATTTCCTTCCCCCAGGTCCACAATAAGTTTGCACTTTGTTTTTATTGCAAAAAATATTCCAATTGAGCCTAATTTTTAACATATGACAATCCTCTTAGCTCTTTCCTCATGTACTTGATCATATTCCAACAGCTGACGGAATTTGCCTCTTTAAGAAGGTCATGATCATAATAAGCTTCACGTAGATATTAAATTTATAAAAAAATTGTACACATTGATTTTTTTCCAACCACATTTCAAAATGGATTAACGAGATGCTATTGACAGTGCAGTGCTAAAACGCCTCTGTAATCTGTACCCTTTAGCTTCTCAACTTGCTCAAGTTTGTCTTTATATGTACACAAATTACCAACTACTAGGAATCTTACGGCAATTCCCACCTCAACAGGTCCTGCTAATTTTAATTTATTACAACTATAATTATTCTCTCATTAATATTTTACTGTACATGAATCCTCCCTGTAATTACTTGAATAGAAGCAGTGCGTTTTTTGCTCTTTGTTCCATGCCCTAATTATTATTACGAGAATTTTTAAAATTATACATATATCCTACAAATGTAAATGACACTAACCTTTTTTCATTCAAACTTGATAAAAAAGTTCACTTGTTGAAATCAAGCCCACTGATCAAATTCCCAGCCACGCTATGTTTTATCAATACGATGGAATGCTCGCTCCCTCCTTCGTTTCCAAGGCTTATTATTATTAACGCTCTTGTAGAAAATATCCAGGAAGAAATTCAATGCTTGACTTTTCCATGCCGTTTGATGAGATTAGCAGTCGTAGTATAAAAACAAGTGAGGATTTTTTTCACAAAAGCACTGGAAACTTTAGAAAATACTTTTATCCCCAGAAGGTATCTATGTGTGTGTCTTCCGGTTAGATTCGCGGAGTCAAAGGCTACATATGCGAGGGAGGACACTAATTTAATGAGGCAAGGAAACTTTTCTTTCAACTATTTCAAGAGGAGCTTCTGCCAAAAAATGTCTCATCAAGTAAAAAGGAATTATTGTAAACAAAACTATGAGATTTTAGCGCAACTTTTCTATATCCACGGCTATACTTTTACTTGTGAATAAGAAAACAAGAAATAATTCAAGTTTATGGTATTTCACATATGTTTTCAAAATAGTATGAATACTTTTAATAAACTAATGGCTTAGAAAGAATTCCCTCAAACTTCCTCTTCACAGCGTTGTTATTAAAATAATTTAATTTCCCTTCCCTTCCTTTTCCTCCCCACACATTTATAAATACAAGCCACAGATGAATACTTGAGGGTGGGAGGAAGATGTGTACTAAAGAGCCTCAAGGAAAAGTAGTGAACCTTGTTAAGACGATGGAGAAAATTATGTTTGTGGTGTCTTTTGTTTGTTTGTGACTGGGAAAGTATAATATGTTGAGTGAGTGTGTGTTGTTGTTGTTGTTGGTTGTTGTTGTGCGTAAAATAATATGAGCTGTGGAGTCAAAAGTAGGTGAATTGTTAAATGTTTCTTTGCTGGGGCTCAATTACCCAAAAGAACGGGTGCGTGCGGACAAGTTGACGTCACTTATGATGTTGGCACTTCAAAGGGGGAGAGATCAGGTCCAGGGCTATGGAATTTGTGATTTTGCATAAAAATGAGAGGAGTGTTTATATACGCACGTACATGTCTTTCATTAGGTTACATATATCTAATATACTAATGTAATATAATGGTAAAGCCTGTATGTAATAGACACTTAATTTATTTTATCGGCGTATAATTTCGAGGGAAATATGTGTCTATTTGAGAATGTAGCCCATAATGTAATACTATGTGAATGGAGATGTTGATGAGGGAAGAAAAAACTCCCTGTGCTCATCATACTCATAATAGCATATCCATATAGCCACGAAGGAAATATAATGAGGAGCAGGTTATCCTCTGGTTCTAATTCTAATGCTAATTTTTGATTTGCTTCAGAGTATCCCGACAAAATAATAATAAGATGGACCAAACTAAAGCACTACTTTTACCTACAGACAGTGCACACGGACACACTGGACTGGAAGGTTTAGCTTAGCTACGGTTACCTACGGTTACCTCTCTTAGGGGGAAATCACAGTGTTATATTAAGAATTCAAAAAGCCCATTATTAACTTGGCATGGACTTTGCTACTTTTTGCCAAGCAACAAACAACCAGTAAATCATTTTTCTCTTCTCTTTCCAAAAACTTACCCATCCCCCAGCTCATAAGAAATCCACTCATCTCAATCTCTGCTATTATATACGAAGTCAATTTGAAAAATCTTCCAGGATCTAGTACTTTAAAATACTCATCATCAATCCTGAGACCGTTCTCAATTTGAACTTTAAAGAATCTCGTATTCCTCCTTCTGTACATGACATGTAGTAATGATAAAGTCATACACTTATTTCTCTATTGTAGATGCTGAAATAAGAGTAAAAGATTTACCTTATTAGAAGAAACATTATATGCTGGCACTTAATTGACTTGTGACCACATGGGAAGGGCTGGAGGCATACTTTTTATTTATTGCCATTCACAACTTGTTACTCTATTCTATAGCCATTGTCCAATCAACCACACACTGTATACCGTCCTCCTCCACAGGTCACATTACCTTTTGGCAGCTATCCACTATCCACGAATATGTGCTATACAAAGTAGTACAAAGCTTCTGATTATGCACCTCAAACTTCCAAGTAGTATCATGTTACATAAAAACCCATGTAATTCGTGATATCATGTACATCACTTTACACAATTCCTCTATACATTAGGCTACGTGTAAGATCACGAAAAATCTCTACACTTAAAGTCAAACCATGTTACTTAGCATAAAATATGTACATTTGTACATGCCTTGCTTACTTACGCCTGTTCAACACAATCCAGTCCTCAGGTTAACATTGAGAGCACGAGACCTCATTCTGTATTGCAAAAGTAAATGTGAGTGTTATAGTATTGTAAATATACATAGAAAATTGTATAAGAAGCGAAAACCCTGGAAAGTAAGCTGTTATTTTCAAGTATTAGTTCCTATACAGAAATATGTACATATAGTTTAGCTTAGGTAGGAGGAGGTAGGACTTGAGGAGGACGAAACCCGTCCTTGCTGTGGAATAAAGTTCTCTCTCTCTATACTAATGAAGACTTGAGGGTAAGTGACTCTATATAAATTATGCTAATTTATGGTAGCACCCGGCAAACCCAGTTATTATTTATGTAACTGCCTTTCCCATTCACAATCCATAGCCCTCCATTTACAAGAGATTTGGAAACCAGACTAAGGCGGAATTTTCCCTCCTTTAGGCACTAATAAATGACAAACTATATGTGGACCAGGGCACTATGATGGAGTGTGAACAAGTGGAACATAAATGCTTTATTGGCTTCAACCATAAATGTGTATGTTCTCTCAATGTACATATAGACAATAATTGTGTAAGATATGAAAAGGGATGATGTTAAACCCTTGGTTTTTATTTCAATTTCCCATACCTTTACCTTTTCAGGAGCAGTTGTTGTATTCAATTGGAAAACCCACCAAATTTGGCAACAATTATTACTATTTGTTTCTCAAAAAAAAATTCAATTCACCATTTAATCGTATAGCCATTGAGTCATTCTCTCATTCTTCATATTATTGTCAATTGTTCTAGCTCAGTTGGGGTAAATACATATTACTATTTAGAAAAGGACGAGAGAGAAAATGTCCATGGACATGGGCCATGGTTACATCCTATATCAACCTACATTGAAGGATATAATTGAGTAAAGACTCAGAGAAGGAGTGATGCCACCAATTGCGTAAACAAGCCTATGGGTCAAAAGTATAGAGAGAATGAAGGATGAGATCCGACAGAGAGATATCCAGAGAAGAGCAGCCATTCTCATGATTAAATTCGCATGAGGATGAGGCGGACACATGGGCGTGTAAGACAAGTGGGTGGTCAGCAGATGTGTTTGATCAATGGATCAAGTCACAGGAGGATCAGACTCAAGATAGAAAGATGGGAGCGGAACAAAATTAAGTAAAGATGTTCCTATTATTTATTGTTTTTTTTCTTGCAATTTTCACCGCCAATTCCCCTCACAATACAATGTACACAGTTTAACCTACCTTATACCCAGCATTACCACCCTTTGAATAATCTTCATCATATCCTCTCTGATTACACATGTACAACCCCATCTGACTAATTAGATGCAAGTAGTAAATTAGAGACTAAATTATATTATGACACCTGTTTAACCCTAAAATGAATACCAAATAAGTACACCTTAATTAATATGTCCCATCTCATCATCTACCAATTTATAATTAATCATCCTCATCCAATACCTTAACTACATTGCAATTACAACATTCAAGGTTTTTCCAATAATCTTTTTTCTTTCAACTCCATCATTTTTACAAGTAAACTTCAAAAGTGCCTCCCGACAAAATCTCTACACTGAAAAAATGTCGAGTATAAAGTAAAAATCTATATGCTCTTTTTATATGGAACTTCCCTATTTAAAAGTTTGCCAATAGAAAGTACAAAATAGCCTTTGTCTATATGAGAATAAATAATATAGAAGCCTTGAATACTTTAGCAATTCCAAGTGCTTCCAAATACAACGCACTGTGTAATCCATAGATCAGGTATAATATTCATTACTTTTATTTATTGTACATGAGAGAGAGAGAGAGAGAGATGAGGAAAAATCATAGAATAAACAATTCGTACGAATATTATGAGAATCGCTAACCTTTCATCCTACAATATCATAGAATATAATCTACATACTAAATTTCTAGACCCCCCCCCGTACAGGAATGTAATCCGCTTATCCCACAATAAAACACTAGAATTTAATTACATTAAAAAAATAGCAATAATATTTTGTACAACTAATTTCCATAAAGTAACGAATAGATAAATGAAAGGTAAAAATTCTGTAGAACAGTCATTAATATAAATATTCCTACTCTCTACTAAAAATGGAACCCCACTACATCAACATGGTTCCTATACAAGTATACGATAATAACACACATGTGTCAATAAGGACATCATTTTTGCTAAGTTTTGGGTACCCTTTTGTAAATTGATTATTTTAATTAAGAAATTAAGTTCTGGTGTATGATTTCCTAGGCTGAGGCTATATTAGGAAATTACGTTGCTCTTCTCTGTGACAGGTTGACAATTGCGGGAGGGAGATTATTTCCTCCTCCTCATCCTCCTCGTCCTTACATATGATAATCCTCCTTTGGACTTTTATACGGGAGCCAACCCAAGCGTGCTACAGATCCAATGTGCCTCTTCTGTTGGTAGGTATTTGGATTAGCGTAGACAAAACCTCGGAACTGCCGTGGAAACCATCCACCTCGGGCCAAGGAACCTACAACGTAAATCAATGGTCATTTGAGCATAAAACTACAATATAAAGGGCATTTAAAGCTTTTCTACCATATGCAAACATTTAATAATGCAATTTCCAATTTTTATATTCCCTAATGGATTTCTATCCGGATATAAGTTGAGTGCAAACATCTCGTAACGTAATATCTCCTCTTAACATATACAAATTGCCTGGGAATTCTTTTAATACAATTTACCTTTCTTCCTTCCAACTCCGTTTATACTAATAGCAATTGGTACATGGAATGAACACGTATTCAGCTAAAATATGCATGTAACATTCTTAAATATTGACCTTTTTCCAAGTAGTAGGGAAAATCTTTTAGTACTTTAATAGAACAAAAGTTCAACAAATACTACACGTTCCGTTACAAATTGCCTGGCATAAGTAAAAAAAAAAAATAACTATGACAAGGAAAAAATGAACGAGGAACAAAAAAAAATGACCGGTTTCAGTTACTCGTAACATATTCTTATTTATTCTTACCAAGGAATCGTTTGAATTTGAAAATATTGTCATCGAAAGGATATGAAGTTCTGGCTGCTGAAATTCCATTTCTAGATCCCGACATAGCTGCAATGCTTCCCAAATGTCGTTTAGCCATTGCGTCATCATAGTCCGGATATATTTCCTCCTCTTCCGTGGCAGCCGTTGGAGCGGCTACAGAGAGCTGGAGAAATGATCAGTCATTGTCTGTTATTTATTTTCCTCCAACTCCCACACTATTCCCTGATACATACTTTTCGTACTAAAATATGTACATACAAAAATTCCGGCTTTCCTTTTTCCTATCATCATCCCGAAAAAGCCAACATTTTAATGTAATTTTAAATGGAAATCCTTTATCAGGACCCGGACATTCTCTCCAAGTGTCCAGGCCGGATTTCAATATTCAGTCCAGATGACATTTTGAGTTTGTCCTGGATTCTTAGTGTGGAAAAAAAAGTCTGGGCTTCAATTGTGAAGTTGGGAATTGTTTTCATGTATTAATCTCATCATCTACTTCGCTTTGTATTCTCATTTCATGTCTTTGACAAGTGTCGGAGAAGAGACGGAGTTTCTAGTACGAGTGGCTTTTGTGTGGTGGAGTGTGTGCCAATATGATTAATAGACAAGCTTTCATCTTCCCCTTTGCCCCAGTGCTCTCATACTATTACAATACAACTTTTACAAAGAATAAAGAAGCTACAAGATCAAATTCCAATAGTAATACACTCTCGCATCCTTCGGTTCCCATTATGGAACTTTTTCCATTTGTCATACACATTTCCTTTCCTTTCTCCTTGTATATTAAAAGGCTGCCGGTCTAAAAGCTTTCCTATCGATGCTACAGCCTCGTATACATCTTGTATAGCGCACAACTTGGAGGATGCGGAGGAAAAAATCTCAACTTGCCCAAATCCCAAAAACCCGAATAAAATAAATTTTCATCAACTTTTCCCCTGCTCTTTCTCACAGCACCTGCACTTTTTACGTTTCACTTGAATACAGTTAATAAAAATACATGTTTACACGCTATAAACACGTATGTTCTTGACACTTGGTTCATTGTATATAAAAATTATTTTGTAGTGGACAGCATATGCGGAGCGACAGCTTGCAATGTAAACGTGTACATATGCACTGTGATATTTACAAAAGCAATTCTCTAATTTACTTTTCCCCTTTTACATTGAGGTTATATATGTAGCTTGAAATATGTGGGTGTACATATGTGGGTAAAAGTATAGAGAGACGAAACGTGAAGCGTAGGTTGTCCTGTATAAGAAAAGCCACAGTGGTCCTTGCTTTTATGAGAGTAATTTGCCTCATTTCAAATCCCCATGCTTATAGAGTACTGGGCAATATCTTTGTGTGTAGCTTTTGGCAATTGCCAAAAGCACATTCAAAATTATTATTATTATAGAACATATACTCTTTTAGATTTCCTTTAGTATTGAAAAATCTCTCTCTCTCTTTCTCTCGTTTCCAAGGAAAAAACTTATTCAGATTTCTCCCACATATGCAAAATGTGGGAGAATACGCACTTTCCCTAATGTAAAATCTTTGCCTGGGGAAAAATTTCATCCTGACAAGAGCTTCCGCATCCGTAGTAAAATAAATTGACGTCATTCCTTCTACCTCTTAAAACATCTTCCTTATCCTTTTTTAGCTTAACTTTTCTATACATATAGATACACTCCTGTCAAATAGAAATAAATGAAGGGATTGGAGAATCGGAAATTGCTTTATGTATAAAAATGTATCTGAAAAAGAAAAAAACCAATAATCTCTGGGAGTAATTTCAAATGAACGTCTTAACCGAAATGAAAAGTCTTTAAGCCCTGATTTAATTTAAAACTCAGCCCTTTTATCACAGAGACATTATTACTCCATTAAGATTCACCTAACAACTTACACTTGTTAGGGCCCAGCATGCTCCTCATTTACAACTACGAAGTTACCTCACAGTCCTATAACTTTAGATATGACGTCAGAGCGTGGATTTACAAGGAACTCCCGTCAGCAATAATTTTTACCATTTAAAAACTTGACGATGTTGACAAGTTTTTTAATAATTTTATAAAGAATGTGAAAAACTCTTTCCTTGAAAAATCCTATATGATTTACTCTTTTTAAACGCTTTTGCTTGTCCCATCATAACGAGTTATGATTAATAAAATTAGTTGATAAAACTTGGGCTGATTCATGAGAAAAGTTTTTTTTTCAATTTGGTTCACTATACATACGTATATAGCGTATAGCTACTACAAACCCAAGAAAACATTGTAAGTTAAAATTGTGGGGAATTTTTGGCTAATCAACTTTTATCAAAGAATTCAATCTTAAACTCATTTCATGGTTGACTTAAAAAAGCCCAGTCAGCTTGTTGTTGTTGAGAGCTGGAGGGATAATTATTTCCCCCTTCATCTCTTCTTTTGTGCATATAACCATACATAAGTTCATAAAACATGTCATGAGAGTTCTAAAAGGTACTAAATCCTATGAAAATTTCAACTGAATTATTACATATAGGAAAACTGTGTGGGGGAATGAAGATATGACACTGAGGCTAAATTTATCATGCAAAGACACGGAGTATATATTTTAGCGTGCGAGATTGCATTTCAACTGGATTAAAGTAAAAACATCAGTGCAAGGGAAATACATGGTTATTGTAAAACAATTGAAAAAAAGATTAGCCCTTACTCTACAAAATGGGAGGATACAATATTGATTAGAAAATAGGAAATTCTAGTATAGGTCAAAGATTCATACAGCAGAACCAGGAACAAATACGTTTAAGAAGCTTTCAGTGAAAAATCAATTTAGGAAAAAGAACTTTAAGTGAAAACCCATATGAAAATACAGTATAGGAGAGTTGAGCTTGCCCTCGCAGATAATCCTCACCCGAGTCTGACTTTGAGTCCGCAAAAAAAGAAATACGAGAGAGAAAAAGAATGGGGAAATTGTAAAAATAAGATTCTTAAAGAGATTCCTCGACCACTCTCTTTTTTCTTATTCCTCCCCTCGCCCTGTCACTTTCTCTCTAAGAGTGACGGAATGAAGGGAAGATTCTTGTACATCCCAAATAAGAAATGTGGAACACATATAGAAGGTAAAGGCGAAAAGCGAAACTTGTCAGTTGAAATTGGAATCAATTTTTCCAAGAATCCCTACGATTTTATCAGTTCTTGGAAACTTGACCCTTTCATTGAAAAAACTAGTAAATAGAATTGGACATGCAAATATTTTACACATGTATTTTAAATGAGGAATCAAATATGGGGAATTGAATCTTCCCAACTGACAATATCCCATGTAAAGTTAGAAATTCTCAGATAGGAAGAATTTACATGTAGTTTGTATTTCCCAAAGCACTCGTTACATAGAATGTAAGTTTGAAAGGAAGAATTTGAGGAATTGCGTTTGTGTGTGTGTACTTTCAACTTTGAAGGAGTAGCAGGATTCTTTGGATGAAAGAGATTCTTTCTTTTGTACCTCCTCAACTGCCATTTGAGAATGCTCTTCTGTAGCTCCTATTACTGTAGATACTTAGAATGATAGTGTCGCTCCGGAAAAATGTGGGCATATAGGGGAAAACTTTCCCATTTAAAGGACCGTTCCGTAGAATTGAGACGGAACTTCGACTATTTCTCCTCTTGTTATGCCCTAGCTATAAAATGTAATGCTGAATTTTTGTCACCTTTCAATAGTAAATAAGAAGCTCTAAATATTTTAAATCCGTGCCCCAAAATACCCCGTCTTCTCTATTACAAGCAGCAGGGATTTGCCACGTGTAGATCAAAATACAATGGTAATTAATGTAAGAATGTCCCCATATATTTTCTTTTTGAAATCATAATTTCAGATAATTCGGTGTAAAATATAAAGATTTACGTAAAAATCCCAAACTTACGTGCCACGTGAAGAAAAAGAGGACGAGGAAGATGCTCAAGGTGTAAAAATAAGATTGGAATCCGTTTGAAGCCATTGGAATAGAAAAATTTCGTTTAGAAAGCTGCGTTGAGGGGGAGTGTAATAATTTGAAATTATTTCAATTTGTTGAATCAGAAATGTGTACTTTTTAAGCGCAGAATTATTTAAGGGTGAGATTCTTAGGATTGGAACTGTGTACGCTCACATTCGTGACTCACACTGCCTTTATATAAGGAATGTATATAGAGCTGTGACTCCTTCTACTGACTACAGCTTGACTTTGCTCCACGGGAGAAATTGTCCTCGTTTGGCTTCCTCGCCCCGTATTTTGTATTTCTTATAAAATCCGGAATTTCTAAAGTTCGGGGAGGCTCTGACGGTGGAGGAGAATGTTATAGAAGGATAATATTGCGCCGGTCAACAAAGTTCTTATTACTGGGAAGTATTACTATATTATTTTTTGTCAAAGAATAAGTATATAGTAAAGTAAAAATAAAAGGGAAAGCTTCATTTCCGGGGGCAATTAAGACAACTGGAGAGAGGATTCTAATGAGAGATCTTCCTATATAGCGTGTGTGTCAACGTAGTCAACTACTTTTATTATTAATTACAAAGCTTGCGGGAATCTTCAATTGACTATGTTCCTTTGTAGACGGGGGGTTTGAAATTCCGAAAAATATATGTAATCCACTTGTTAATTGCTCTGGATCTGGATTAATCCGGCTCGAAGGACCACTTAATTAATGTTGGCCATATTGCTTCCAGTTTGGTCGCGCGCGGGCTTAAAGAGAGAGAGGGCTATAAACTTATCCCTCCGCCTTTGATATTAATGGATGATTATCCTCGGCACAATAGGACGATTTTGGTTTTTCTGGCTTTTACACAATACCCCCGTCGTATTGTACAGAGGATGAGCTCAAAAGATTCTCTTCGCCTGATTTACAAACATGGCCTAATCCTCTGCATCTGCTGAGGGGGCTCTATTTTCCGTCTCTCTTTTTTCTTGCGTCAACGTCCTTTGTAAAAAATATTCATTTTCCATTTTCCCTCAAATAACTCTTTTGTCCGAGCCTTTTTTGGGGAAAGAGAATCCATGACGTCGGAACCCATGTAAGATCCTCTGGTGCTGGACTTTAAACACGCATGTTTAAGAAACTACTTTTCCTTTGTTTCTATGTTTATCTTGCTTGGAAATAAACGAGGTAATAATTATAAGATTAATTTTAGTTAATAATAATTTCCTTCGTATCATCACTTACTTGCTTTCTATGTATTAAAAAATAATCCGGTTATTAGTAATTTCCCGATAAAGATTGACGTATGATGGATTTTTTAAGCTCAAGTTTAACTATTAGAGGAAAAGTATATAACTGTGTTAGTAGTTATTATGAAGGGAATTAAATACGTTTTTAGGATTACAAAATCTACACGTGCTCTAGCATGGAAGCTTTTTGGAAAGGATAGGTTGTTTTGAAGATGATGACAACATATTTTTAATTAATGGGTCCTATACAAGAGAAAGACAAGGAGGGAAGTTGATACTTTTTTACATGGATAAACTATAGCAAAGTATATGTATTGCATGGAGTGACACATATTACACGTCCTATCAAATGCTCCTTCCCACGCAACTTTATCTTTTTATCCTCGGCATTTCCAGCAGAATATTATTGAAAAAAGGATAGCAAATCGGATCATATATGTAGTTGAAGTGTCTTTACAATGAGTTTCTTCTTTCCTATGAAATTTCCTGGCTGTATACCTTCACAATGAGTTTTCCATTCCAAAACGTTGTTTATATTTACCTACAATAGAATTATTATTAGTTTATTAGGAAATATTTATTAGTTTACTTTTTGCTTTACACACGCATATTGTATCATACGTAAGTAGTTGTTGTAGGAATTTTACACGGATCCACTTGAATTTTTCAAATATTCCCATCGTCACGCTTCAAAAACATACGTCAATTAATATAGGGAAGGGTTTGGAGCGGAAGTTTGGGTTATGAAGTTTCTCTGATAATTAAAATTACCGATTGAGTTCAGACATGGGGAGAGATGATTTCGCGGGTTTTTTCACCCTTTTTCTGCTTATGTTCTACATGTAAGTTCCAAAGTTACCTGTGCTATGTAAAAATATACACCTTGAGCAAAATGAACATGGATTTATAAAAGGCTTGAAATGTTTTGTTATTTGATATAAGAGTTTATACAGATCGAGCATGTTATTCTTTGACAAGACAAGACTGTTTTTTTCTACTTTGTAATTCCTGACAAACCTTAATATTTCTATGTTTACAATGGTTTTCACAGAAGTAAATGAGAGGATGGATATAAAGTCATAGTGCTACTCCATGCCTGCTGGAGGAAGTAGGAGGCAGCAGGTAACTTAAATACTCCTTCATAATAGACGGAATTTTAGACGTAGGATCTACATAGCTGGAAAGTGTGTGTCTTGAAGTACATATTAAAAAGGAAGCCAGACTTTTTTTACTTAATCCTATGCATATACGGAAGACACAAAGCCTGGAGAGGTAGTCAGGATTTGCATTAAGCCTCTTTGCAAATCCTAAATTTGTTTTCGCATCATTTCGTAGCAACTAACTCGCTTTTTGAATTCTACTATCATTGTCAATGCAGAAGGAATAACATTTTTTTGTAAACTTGCACAGTTCACAATTTTAAATTTATTTGACCTCTTCATTTTTATCTCAATTGAGATCTGTTATGCTTGCTGGACAAATGCACACCCTCGATATTACGGTTAGGGCCCCGAACATCCTCGGATCCTACTATTACTAGTTCATTCATTCGTTCAACCACAAAATGCTTCGTTTTCTTCGACTTTAGTAAAGTAATATAATTCTATACTTTTTAGGAACATGTAGGCTTGAGACTATATAGTACTGCTAGATTGAAATGAGCGAGATAGGGATTCATGAGAGTATGGATGCGTGTGGGTGTGCGAGTGTTCCTAATGCAGTTTGCGGAACAGGGAAAGGATTTTATCATATTTATTGAAGATTTATTCGTGGACAATATATGTGAAAATAAATACAGAAAACTGAATCTCGTAACTGACAAATGTGACCCAGAACAGGGAAGAGGAGGTTGACGACCAATAACCAGATTGTTGGAGATGACAGCAGAGGTGCCTTAATGCTTTTCAGCATTTCTGCAGCCCTATAAATAAAGTAAAAAAACATCATTCTTCAGTTTTCCTTTCTGTGAATTAGAAAAAGTTAAAATCACCCTTACCTTAACTTCGGCAGCCTTATTACATTTAGCCCACTCATGGTTCCAATGACACTGGCCGTCTTTGGCGGTGGCGTTGTAATCTGAAAAAAACACACTCCTCTTTTAAGAGAAAATGAACTTGTAAACTGTATAAATAGATATATTTAAAATCCATAGCTAAACTTACACTTTCTACAATTCTTAATTTCCTTGTACACTTCTGCTGATGCAGCTTTGGGTAGAATCTCTTCAATGAATAGCCGCTGCTCTTTGTCCTGGATTTTTTTATTTTTCTGAAAAGCCAATATTATTCCCCTGATAAAAAATTAGGCCTTAAAATTATTACATAAACTGGAACAAAAAAAACTTACCAAGAATTTCATTCTACTGGCCATGCACATGTACGAACACTGCGATTATAAATTATGGATTCAATTTTTCATGTGCATTGAAAAAAGATTTGTAATATTTTTCTCACAAATAATAAAAATTTCTCGTAAAAAATAATCTCACCATTTCCGTCTTCTTTCCTCTACAAGCTTTGACTGCCTGGTTATACTTGCTAGATGGAACTCGCTTACCCATGCATCGTGGAATGGCTAGTAGACCCTCAGGCTTTTTCTTTTGTTTACAATCCGAAACCTTGAGACAAAAATTGTACATTGCACAACTTACTCAGCTAATATATTTTGTATATGGATCTCCAATGAGGGAATACCAATTCAAACCTGAATCATTCCCATGAGCAGGCACATCATCGCAAGACATATTCTTGAATCCATGATTCTTGCAAAATCCAGTTGAAACTAAGCAACTCACAAGCTCATCCTGTACAGCTAAAGACGCTCAAGTTACAATAATTGAAACATTGTCCAAATTGTTGTCACTATTAGCTTCCACTTCAATCACACTTCCTAGTACACATGATTTTTCTCAACTTGCTCTTTACAATGGGCGATTGTACCATACCCAGCTTTTAGCAACATCAACATCTCCAACTAATTAAAGTACCAGGTATAACTTGGGGATGTTTGATTTTCACAACAAGCTTTCCGGGGATTGTCTTATTGTATCATTTCGAGTCTACATATAGAACCAACAATAGATTATTAATTACAAACTAATTAAAAATTTGATACAGTCCCATATGCTACATGAACATTCGTATCGTAGGTATTATGATGAGGGCAAGGATAAGCAGCTTGAATAATTTGAGGGGATGTGTTCAATTTCAAAATAATATTGCATTCAAACTTATTTGCTCCCCCTAGGTTTCCATCAGCCATAAATAGCCATACATTGCTAGGTGTAGGTAAATAAAATCCTTACTTGAGTTAGCCTAGCGCAACTTGAGTTTAAGGAAGAGCAAACACATTCATTAAAAAATTAGATTGTAAATATCTACGAATAATTCTCACTATATTACTAATTAGGAGTAAAAGCTTTGGAAACAGGACTTACAATTATTTAATGTAAAAAAAGTTGCTCTCGTTGTTAATTATAATTATTAAGAGGTTATTTTTAGGTATGAGCAAGCTATAAAGCAGTAAATACATATTTATTAGTTAACATGCAAAGCCCATTCATTCATCATGCATAAATCAAATGATGAATGAAAATGAATTACGAGTAGCACATATATTCATAGTCAGTGGCACATGTATGCAAACTCAATGCTAATCCCTCTGGGGAGTTTCTCACAAATAGCAACTTTATTTATACGCTCGTAAAGCAGACTCTTCCGATGCTCAATGTTTACGCATTTATCCCTGTTGTTTTCCTAGTTTACTGTATCCATGACGTTAATGACGTATCAAAACAATGTGAACTCTTTGAACCTAGTCAGTGCATAATGTGTAGTTGCAGCCACTCCAAGCCAAACCAGCGAAATGTCACAGGCTCTATATATACGTTTGGCAAAAACGTGAAAATAGTACATATAATATATCGCCTACTTATTGTTACTTATTATGCGAAAGGTCATGGGTCATGGTCATCGTCACCAAAACTTCATACATTAAGCTAACAATTAGGCACAACAACCCTACCAAAATGGTAACAAAGAGTTGGAGCCTGGAGCTGGAACAGGGGCACATCAGCGTTTCAGGGCTATATGAGACATTTCTGCATTCGGATCTTATGCTGAAATCGATGTTGTATTTTCACCGGAAGCATTTACACAGAATTGTAAATTGTAATGGTACTTTTACTGTACATAGATGAAAGTAATTACTACTAATGTGTGTTCTGAGGAATAGCATTGGAGTATTAAATAAGGGTATATTTTGTATTTAACACGTATTGAGAATTGAGACAAGTGTTCTAATTTTATCGTCCGCCCCACACAATTTCTCAATTCTTAATGAAAGCTGTTGAAAAATTAGTCTGAGCTGGACTTCTCCACAGCACCTAACTCTTAATATGTAACCTGTTGCCATGGTAATATTGACGTGGACAATGCAATGGAAGACGTAATTAATCAAATTCATTATGGAAACCTCTACCGCACTGAACAACCTTTGTCACAATCTAATGAATATATTTCGGATGGCAATTTTAGATTGTTCTATACATAAATTAAAATAAGCCTTTGAAATGGCTTTTTACATATAATGAGCCTGTGACCAAGTGTAATATAAATGGAATTTGACAAAGTAAAAATAACCAGAAAGAGTATCACTAAAAATATTTTGATTAGTTTGTATATACACATATCTCGTAAACTTCTCTGTATTTGTAGCTCCTTCTTCCCTGCTACCTTTGAACTTACTAAGTTAATGGAGCTATCGATTTTTCTATACTTGTACTATAACAAAATTTTACCAGTTTCAAATTACCAATTAAGAACTCACTGGGTCATCGATGACGTATTATCTAGTGATAATACAGCGGGCTCAAAGGACTGTATAACTTGTGTAGTTTTTTCATGGAAGATCACAGACTGACAGATGTTGGCAATGACCGTCATTTGCATTCGGAGTATTCGGACGTGAGCTTGTCTGCATCTGTCATCTATTGTACCTATTCATCCCTTTTATTCTTGCTCCACTTTTTTGTGAGCAATACTTTTATTCTCTAAATTCTACATTATAGCACAAAAACTACAAAGGTAAAATTAGTAATGCACGTGTATCTATAAGGAGAATTCCACAGAAATTAATGTGCTTTGATTGAACAAGCGTTTATTGATGTCATTTAGTTTTTAGGAATTTAGATTTCTGTGCATTCTGAATTAAAGTTGTAATTGGCATTTCCACTGGTTTGTTGAACTGAATTTGAAGCATGTAAATGGACAGGTTGGTCATTTTCATCTAATCTTGCTGCAAAATATAATTCGAGGCAGTCCAAAACTTTCTGATATCCACCGCCGGACTTGAGGAACACGTACATTCGAAATCTTCGGTTACTCCAGACAAATTGGTTATTTAACTAGAAATATAAAAATATTTTTTATTTCCTCCACGATGGATAGATATTCTTCTATGATCTATGACTCTTATCCATATTGACAATATGATACATAGTTAAATAACTAACCAGTACCCATTCACGATGATCATTGAATGCATTGAGTAACTCCGTTGGGCTGGATACAACAACAGAATTAATTGATTTTTGAGTTAATCTTGGCCCATTGTGATGCAAGTCCTCTCGGGTTGCCAACCACCTTCGCCATTGTTCTCCGTTCCACATTCCATAGTTGGAATTTCCTGATTCATCTATAACAATTCATTAGGAAAAAATACAAATTATTCTTTAATCCTTAATTACCTTTGTGTAACATAGTTAATGTAGAAAAAGACTACCTGCTTGCTTTCATCTTTGACATTATGCATATAGTAAAATAGAGATAAGCTTACTTGGATCGATGGTGTGAGCAATGAGAAAAGATTCCCATGAGGAAGATGCCACGGTAGGAACTAAATTGAAGAGTAGGAGGATATTGAAAATGAGAATAGTTCCGACTCCGACCTTTTCAATTAACATGTTATTAAAATTAAATAGAAATTCAAGTTCCTAAATTTAGAATTTTATACTTGCGCATTTCCAGGCGCGTCAGAATTTAGATTCTCAATGTATCTGAGAATTGACTATAATTTATTGAACGTGCAGTCTGGCTGGATTACCCTTGATCTTAGGTCCATGTGGATAAGATCGAAGGGCACGTACATAAATAATGAATTAATGAATACATACAAAGTAGTAAGTACGACGAAGAAGAATAAAAATAAAGTCCGGAAGAACGCTGCTTACAAATTATTATTACTGCAACGCAACGCTACCAAATAATATTGAAAATATCTCAACACTGTATTCACATTTTTCTAACATGTACATTCATAGCTATAGAAACGAAATAAATAAATTGGCGTAGCAATATGAGAAATGATTTCCAAATCCGCATGAAAAAAGGTGAGTGTCAAGAAAGGAAATATCACTCTTAAGCGTGGGTGTTCGGGTCATAGAGTACATTCGATGCATGCAATGAGTTCATTTTAGTTTGTTGAAGTATACAAACAAATACCTTCACTATTGTTTGGAAGTCACTAATTATTGTCACTTACAAGAAGGTACTTTCCAGCTTCTAAAAGTACATACGTGAGATGAATGGGAACTGGAGACATGGAGAGAAACACCCTTTCGGGCTTTCTCCATTTATGTATGTACTTACTTCCAGAACTTTTCCAGCGTCCAAGCAAGCTATGATAATTTCTTAAGTAAATATTTTTTTCTATTTGACCCAAGTCCTCAGAGGAATTTGTTGGTATAAAAAATATCACCAAATGATTTTAATTATTCAACCATTTTATTATCATAGTAAACATTTTTACATTCATGTAAACATACGGACTTGAACTTCTCAAGCCCAGGGCAAGTTCCACACAGTGTTGGCGTTGGCAGAGGCAAAAACCCAAAAACCCTGGGTTTTTGGGAATTTGGGCGATTGGGTAATTGATATGTACATCTCCATGTCAATGATACAGAACATCATTTCAGCGGTTATTCGTGAATAATTACTTTTGCTTTTATACTATACAGTTTTAAATGACTTCAAATCAACTTATTTAAAATATTAATATAAAAATAAAAATATTTAAATATTTTAAAAAATTTTAATTCTCCTACAGGACCACTCATATAATTACCATAGCGATATCCTCAGATCTCGTGTAGTAGACAGCTGATTTAAAGTATCAAAACTAAAAATAACATGATCCTCAGTATTTCGAAGCGAAATCATTGTACAACATGAACGCAAACAAGTTTATTACATATATAAGAACAGAAAGCCATAATGGAAGATAACAAAAGAATTATAGAGTAGTCATAAGAAGGTCAACTATTTATGTTTCATCTTCATGAGCCATACGCACTATTGTGGTATGCAGGTTATTGTTGCTGTGATGATGCCTCCGAACCTAATAAAAGACCACCAATTAAAACATGGGAATGAGGTGGGTGGGATATAACTATATTCGTGGTCCTTAGGAGAATTATAACTAAACATCAGGCTCTACGAGCCCTTGTATAATTTTCAATTCTCCTACAGGACCACTCATATAATTACCATAGCGACGTTTAAAGCGTACCTTGTGTACTTAATATAGCGTTGGCAAAATTGGAAGAATATTTAGGCCGGTAATAGAATTTTGTAAAGGTATTCGGGTTAGTCCAATCAGCGCAAGACTGAATGTCTTTAAGACTGATTCCTCTATCTCGAGCGTATGTAGTTGATGATGAGCGAGTGGAGTGAGAACGAAAGGTTGAGGTGTCGATACCAGCTTCCTTCAAGACTGTGAGAACCCCAGAACCCATCGTGATATGGTCGTGGAAGACACTGGTTGATGTGGTTTCTGGTACGAAATGATTAGTTTGGTAGAAGAGCGCAACTTCCTTGTGCGCTCAATGTAGCATTTGAGCGTTGACACCACGCACAACGACGGATTATTAGGAAAGGCAGCATAAAATGAATCTGTCAGGCGGGAAGGGGCAGAAGTCTTTCTGAGAGAACTGAAACGAAAGAGAGCTCCTTCCGGTCGAAAATTTAGAAAAGAAACATCTAGAGATCTAATGTAGGAAGAACGATCCGCATTGGTAAGCGCGAACAATGTAACCAATTTTAAGGATAATAAACGTAAAGAAATTTCATCATTCGACGGGAACTGTGATAAATACTCAATTACTACTTTAACGTCCCAAGTAGACGTATAACGAGAAGCTGGTGGGTTACAGTTGAAGATTCCCTTCATTACCTTAATGACTTGGGGATGTGATCCCACAGCAAGATTATCAATTTTTGGCAAATTATTAGAAAGCGCCGAGCGATGGACGTTTATAGTACGATAGCTCAATTTTCGGACACACTCTAAATAAGCTAGATAGTTTAAGATATCGGGAAGAGTGGCAGCCAGTGAAATGATTCCTTGAGTATTGCACCATCCAG
>JAQFXU010002078.1:0-23152 GCA_034693705.1 Spatulosminthurus flaviceps
CCTTCATATTTTAATAATGATAGGAAACTCCGAAGATTATGGTTGACGTCCCCTACCTGATTACAGTAATAACTACTCATATGTATAATGTGAAATAAAATTAAAAGTCATTAGAATTTCCCAGTGTGGTCTTTACTACGACACTTGTGGCAAGAAATAATGAAAATGTAAATGTCCTAATGCAATTTGAGTCCCCAGAATTAAGTTCATATCTCTTCAAAACGCCCCCGCATGCTCTTATATTCCATTTCAAAAGGGGATACAATATAGGTCCCGTTTGGTTATATGTTATGACTTCGTTGGCTAACCTGCAATCCTTGTCCAGAATTGGATCACAGGTAAGGTTAGGAATAGCATCATCACAAGGAACATTGTTCTTACATTTTGCCAGATACTCAAGAACTCCAGCTCGAAATACGGAAACTTCTATGTGACAAATGGAACCTCTTTCGGCAATGCACCGCTTTCCATCAGAATGACGGGTGTATCGAAAGTAGGGAGGTTTGTATCGACAGCCACATTTGTTGTTGTCTTTGCATTCCTATAAAATATACAACACTTGGTAATTATCTCAATTTCAAAAGTTTCATACAAGCATACACCTGTCTTAGAATGTTACGTAATATAAATTAGTCGCTTGGAATTTACTCGGTTAAATTTATTTGTTAAAAAACTTTTGTGTATGAAAATACAAACCAAATTATTGTAAACAGAGTTGCATGAGAGTCGCCCAAGTACAGTCGTTTCCACAATCTTAGCGAAAGAAGAGGCAAAAATTTGAAGAGCATCAACAACATCCTTTGCTTTTGAAGCTGATGCCACCGTGTTGGAAAATGGGATGTACACAGCGTTATTCAAAATCATCATCACTTCAAAATTGCATGAGTCGCCGAATTCAGAATCCTTAATTTTGCAAGGGTTTGCATGTCCAAGTTGACGTTCGTAAACCTGTGGCTCCGCATTGTGACAATGGCAACAAGGGATTTGCTTTTTCACATTATTTAGATCTTGACACATTTGACAGGACATGTAAATATCATCATCCGTGTGTACTTGGTCAGCAAAACCATAACAGGATAATGACTCTAATTCTGGATTTTTTGATAAATACTCATTCAAAGTAGCCCTCCCTTTCTCTAACTCTTTGACAGTTTTTGCTTGAAAGATTGGAAGGACGTAGTTATCGTTAAGTGACATATCACAAGCGCCTCCATATTTAGCAGTATTTCGCAGAAAGCTGTAAGGAACTTCCTCCTGATTGGGTTCACCATCCGAATCTTTATCACCTTCAGAGTTGGACCCCGCCTCTGTGTTGTCGTCGTTGTCGTTAGCCGGATCCGCAGTGATTATTACGGGAACAGTTGTAAATGAAAGTGCAAAAATAATAACTGATCTGATTCTCATCTTTGTTGTCATTTATCAATTATCGGCATTTGCATGTGGTATTTTGAACATTAATATATTGAAACATTAAAGTATGTATGATACAATAGTTTATTGGAACTATGGACAATAGAATATCAGGTCAGGTCTGGGCTTTGGGCTGACAAGGGCAAGAGCCAAGATGTCGGTCAACAGTTCAAAATAAATAGTAATACAAATAAGATAGCTAAACTATCTAAACACTTCGTCATTATAGTAGTAGGAAAAAATCTAAAGCGTATACAGACAGATCTGATGATTTTGATGAGAACGGAAACGACCTAAGTTAATAACAAATAAAAGTGATGGTTTTTGAAATTTTAATAAACGATTATATTATTCATGAATTATTCTGATGTTGTGACCACTATTTATTTTAGTGCGACATTATTGCTACAATGAACGAATAAATAAAATAAGACTATCCATCTTTTAACAGTATTGTTTTAACCATGGAACTGATGAAATTCTAAAATCATGATGAAATCATCTGCAATAGTACTTCTTGCTTATTAGGTATACAATACTGGTAGCAATGAAGCAAGGCTATAACTACACTATATATTCTTGCCCACTCTGTATATATTGCATGATGATATTGTAACGCCAGACCATTTGACCATTTGAATCAATTGTAATAATGACCAGGGCCAGAGAATATTTCCTTAAAAATAAAAATAATAACTGGTTCCTTTTACTTGATATACAATACACAATTTTTTGCTAATAATATCATTATACTTTTTCCTTAAAGATATTGTGCTTTAACCGAAACTTCTAATGCACAATAGGTATTCTTTGGCATTAATATACATCGAATTGTGATATTTTATGTATCATGGATGGTGGAAATGAGTCAAATATTTGATATATGTAATGATGCTTCCTGTATGATGACAGCTCAAAAAAGTGAGCTTAGATAAAATGATTAATTTGGTGGCTTTATTTGTATAAAGCCATAAGTAATAAAATTTTGAGCTTGTTTGATGAATGTACAGATGCATTCCAACGTCCAGCTCAAGTGTAGTTTATAAAATATCTAATAAGTATATACTTAAGTAAATGAGATGTTCTCATCACCTTTCCTCAAGACACATGGAAAACACATGCTTTTTCCTTCCTTCATGTAAACACATTCCATCAGTGTTAACATGAGCGCAATCATCTACTATATGTACAGTCTCAAAGGAAATCCTACGGAGGAAGTTGTGCTCTTGACTTTTTGACACTTATTTCCATCTTATCATCGTCTTTCAACGTTTCAACAATAACACTATGATATATATTGAGGCTCAAGAGTTTACTTTATTATTGAGGCTTTGATAAAATTTTAGTAGCCATCGTATTCCAACAGCTAAAGTTTGTTTTCGTTTTTCAAAGTAAAAATATTTTTTAGGAACCCCGCTTGTATAGATACATATTGCAAATGTTTCAATTTCAGAGGAAAGAAACGCATTCTCGTTGGTATGCGTCAACCAAAGTGAGTTTTTACCTTCACTTTTAAACCTTTCTGCATGCATGGCCATGACCTATATGGCTTGCCATTGTCTATTGTGTCTTTCTGGGAAAGTTGGGGCAATGACGGTACATAGAGAGTGTAAGTTTTCGTTTTTCGTTTGTATACAGCGAGCATCTTGGGGAAGCGAATTAGTTTGGGAAATCTATGACCTGGAGAAACATTTCAAGTTGAATTCCTTGGAAAATTTTGGATCGCTTTCATCTCCATTTTATGCTTTAAAGATTGACTCTGGCAGACAAATTGACTGGTATAAAATTTTATTTCAGATTCTTTACGTCTGATTTTGAGTCAGATTCTAAATTCCATGCGAAATTTAAATGATGGCCTCTTGGAAAATAAATAGCTAAAGTATTTTAGGCAGATGTTTTAACCAGAGAAAGTAATCATTGATATTAATTAGAAATGCAATTCCTTCGCAAAATTTGTATGTATGTATTATGTATACCTAAAAATACAATAGCAATAATTATTTTACATTATAATAATTTGAATTGCAAATCATTTCATAATATATGTAAATTATTATTGATTCTGAAATTCTGTTATTTATTGGATCTGGAGGAAAAATCTAGTTATGTGAATGGCCGAGATTACTCTAATTTTGTAATTATTTGTGAAAAAAATAAGGCAGATACAAATGTCAGGAGCTCGCGGACTGGATGGGTGGGCGGCAGTTGTGTTCAAGTTATATTTACGAAAAACTGTAGGCAAAGTCACGGAAATCGATACCCACGGACTGGATTGTGATTATGTAATCAGTGTTGGAGAGGAAACTACTGGAACTCCAGTCTACCGACTTGCATGTAAAATCATTATTTAAAAATAATTGTACAAAACATTTGAGATGTAATTTGGGAAATTTTGCGTGGTAATAGACAATCAAAGCAATTTTTAGGAAAAGCTAGTCTGGCTATTCACCAAACTAAATATACAAATAGACGTTTTAAATCCTCCCTTCATACTTATAAAGCTCGCGAAACCCTCAAACCTGGAACTTATGGGGCTCCATTGCGAATCAAGTATGCTGAATTTATCGACAAGAAAGCAAATCTATTTCCGGAAAATATTCTTCTTATTCGAGTCAACCTGGAAATCATTGACAGTCCCATGCACTCCAATGTAGTCAATCACGGACAAGCTGGAGCTCCTGTCATTGTTCAAGATCAGCTTGCATCTCGCTATTCATGCTATTACATGAAGAAAGAGATGTCTGATGTGACGATACATTGTGGGAAAACGTCTATTCCAGCACACAAAATTGTCTTAGCTGGTTAAGTGTGCTTCCTTTCATCTTTGTACCTTTTAACGTTTGAACATTCAGTTTTCTTTTATGAATAATATTTCCAACAATGACATTGAATAAGGGACTTCATAAGAGTAACAACAGAAAATGGCATTGTATTATTCGTACACGAATATTCTTTTAAAGATTTGCATTTTATCTTACAATCTTTTTGGTTCATATGGTAATTATTAAGGTGCAAGCTCGGTTTTCGCAAAGATGTTACAGACACATATGAAGGAAGCTATCTCGAACCAAATTCACATACAAGAGATTAAATTACAAACGGTACAGCAAATGCTCAAGTATTTTTACACTGGAAGACTGGATATTCCCAAGGGAAAAAATGAATTACTTCAGCTCCTAGACTGCGCCGAGAGATACGATCTACAAAAAATCAAGGTTGGATGTTTTAAGACCATGGTTCATTTGCTCAACGATGAGAATGCAGGGGAGTTTACTTTGGCAGCTGCTACCTACAACTCGGAAAAGGATGCCAGGAAGGTCTTCACCGAGTACTGTAAAAAGTTAGTCTTGTTGTACAAAGATTTATGTCTTCATCTTGATGCGATACTATATATCTTGTGGGAACAAAGAGATTTAATTTGAATTCATTTGTTTCTGATTGACAGACGTCATTCCGTTCTAATTGAAAATTACAAGTATAAACAACTCTTCAAGGAGAATATTGACGCCTTTATTTGATCAAGATGATTCTAAAAACTTGGATTGGGTTTATTTGAAAAAATGAAGGTGTAATGATACTTTTCTTCAGATTCTCTGATTATACTCGTGTTTTGCTGTATGGCCTGTCTGTAGTGTCTTTTAGAAAGCATATGAAAACATTTTTATGGTTTGTTAAATACTCATTTTACATTAATACATTTCCATGTTTTGAGGGCAAGTTTCGCAAATAAATCAACATATGATAGAAATACAAGTAAAAAAATGCGATGTTAACTTCTTCCTGTCATTGAATTTTGGACATCAACCATCGAGACTTATGAACCAGGAGGATGAGCAAGATGAAATGCTTATATTGCCTACTCTTCTTCTTATGCCGCCTTACGCATTTGCAATATTTTCTAAAAATGGTTTTTATTAACGATGAAGATCTATTGACGCAGAAATATTTACACTTATATTGTGATCATTTAAACAAGAATTTAAAATACCAAGGTGTACAGTACACAAACAGAGATTCATTGAGTAAGTTCAGAAACAATAATTAATATTAATGGTATTTGAAGCGAGAAATGACATTAGGACTTTAGATGTTAAAAACGAGAATTATTATTCGCTCATGCTGGGCCATTTGTAAAATGACGGATGAGATGAAGGATATTTGCAGTTGTACAACTGCGAGCGAATGAATTCCCCTTTGTCCACAGGTTCGGGGTAGCTTGATGCTGTGCCTAAAAAATGAATTAAAGCATTAATGAAAAGCTTTGCAACACAAACCGACCGATATGTTTTCTGGAGGAAAAGTTAGAGAAACGCATGAGAAAAATATTAGTGAATTTACCACTTTTGTATGCATCCTCGGCCACGACACGTGCAATAACAAGAGAGGCTTGGAAAATTGCTGACTGTGGTGGGTAAAGTCTTCCCACAGCCAAATCCTGTTCTGTTACAAGGTTGGCCAACGTCTAAAAAAATTACAATTTTATTAGTAAGGTGGTGGTTGAAAATTTTTCCCCTCCGTTTCATTTATAACCTTTAAAGAATTGTGTAGTTGCTATTATACCTTTGCAGCAAGAAGAAAAACGTCATCGCTGATGTGGCGAACTCCGGCCGCAATTACACCTAGTGACACACCAGGGAAAATATAGGCGTTGTTACCTTGTCCAGGCATAAACTTCTTGCCTTTGTATTCGAAAGTTGGGAAAGGAGATCCACTTGCGAAGATAGCTCTTCCGTCTGTGTATGTATATGCCTGCTCAGCAGTGCACTCAGCTTTGTGTGTTGGATTACTCAAAGCCAAGATGATAGGCCTTTCATTGATGGCCGCCATTGTACGAATGATTTCTTCTGAAAATGCTCCAGGTTGAGCCGAGGCTCCTACATAACATCAAATAAAATATGTATAGATAAAAGCCATAAGTGGAAATGATCCTCGCACAACTACAACTTGTAGCCATGTCACATACTAATATTTATCTAAAAGCAAATCCTTTACACACCTATTATAGCCGTGGGCTTCACATGCTTCACCGCATCTACAAAATCTTTCATTTGCGGGGCGTCTTTAACAAACAGCATCTTCTCATGTCCCATGTTGTCCGAGCGAGATTTCACAATCAAGCCTTTGGAGTCCTGTCAAATAAACAACATTCACTATGTCAATAATACAGCCCACCAGCAATATTAGTGTATTTACAATGTATACATCCATGCGCTCTAGTATGCAGAAACAAGGATAGCCACAATGTTAAACTTACCACAAGCCACATTCGATCTCTGGCTTTTGATTCGTCCATACCCTCCTGAACCATTGCACGTACAACCAACTGCGCAATACCTAAGGATGCCTGTTAGCGTATGAATTCAACCATTTTAATATTTGTTTTTTTATATATTCATTGGATTATGCAAAGAATGACCACAAACTGAATGAATGGGGTGTGTATACCTCGCCAGCTCCCAAAAATAAGAAAACGTGGTCCGTAAGCTTTTGTTTGGTAAGTCTTAAAGAAGCCAGGAATCCAGCAACAGCAACAGAAGCAGTCCCTTGAATGTCATCGTTGAATGTGCAGTATTTATTCTGATATTTGTGCAATAGCCTGGAGGCGTTCTTATTCCCGAAATCTTCAAACTGGTGTGGTAAAACCAAAAGTCAATTTCTTTAGTCCCAAATAATTTCTGCTTCCTAATTATTACTTAATTAGATGATCTGAATGCCCAACATACCAAACAAACACATAATAAGTTATACCCACCTGAATCAAAGTGCTTTGACCATAGCGACTAACCACAGCTTTCATAAACTCATCTATGAACTCATCGTATTCCTGTCCCTCCACTCGTCTTTGTTTCAAGCCGATATACGTAGGATCGTCCAACAAGCTCTAAATGCAGAGAAAAAACAACAAATAATGAGTATAATCACTGAAACATGACTGCACCTCAACACTAATTGTGTATAACTCTTGCAACACTTTCCAATCCATAAAAACTAACTTGGTTATTAGTGCCCACGTCCAAAGTAATCGGCAAGCATTGATTCGGCTTCACTCCAGCCAAAGCTGTATACAGCGCCAGTTTCCCAACAGGTATTCCCATTCCATTAGCACCAAGGTCCCCCAATCCCAAAATCCGCTCTCCATCCGTGACACAGATTGCACTCACTTCTGGCTCAGGCCTGCAAATAAACAAAAATGCAGTGAAAGTACTCCCCTCCATTCATAAACAGACAAATATATCATTACGCAACCCCTCAAATAATTTCAACCGCATTCGATATGCTTCAAAGAAAAATACATCAATGCAACTACACATATGATAAGTACACCTATAATTATGATCCGCAATCTTCATCCGATCAGATAATTACCCAAAGTAATTCTTTATTGGCCACCATAACGGGGCCCTAGTAACTACGTAAGTATGTACATACAAACTGTAACTAACCAGTTCCTCAGGATTTCTAATACATGTCCCTTATCATGAATGGTAATGAAAAGGCCGCGGGGTCGATTGTAAACCAGTCCCAATTTTTGACACGCCAAGCCAACCGTTGGAGTATACACTATAGGCATCATTTCCTCCGTATAGTCCGACAGCAATCGATAGAACAGCCGTTCATTTTGATCCTTCAATAATAAAATTAATAATTGATTTTCAATTCAACTCATAACAACACTCAACACTCCAGGTAAGATGCCGATCGATTCCCAACCAACACAGCACTTGAGTATATATACGAAAACGACTTGTAAACAGTAATTCAATGAGTAAGTAAAAAATACACACATATATTTATACACTGACAATAAATATTTTAAAGTCTCACATGCACAAAAACGCTTAATAGTTTTTATTGCAAAGTCCTTGTTCAAAAAACCCAGAAAAGTCCTTACCTAAAGACCGCTTGACACTCTTACTTACTCAAGTGTTCAGTGAAGAAATAACAATCATAATACATAACGCCATGTGAGAATTTAACTCTAACACACAAACGCAATCACCCATCCAAAAAACATAAGTACAACAAAAAGTCAAAGTCAAAATTACGTATATACCTGAAGCCCAGCCAAGAAAACGTATTTATGTAGGGGATCCGTGTAGGTGTCAAGATTTGCCTTACAAATTTTGACTTGCTCTTCCTGTGTTCTCACTCTTGGAGGTAACAATCCATGAATTCCTAATACTTGACGCTCTTCAATGGTAAAGGCCAAGTCCTGGAAAAATACAAATTCAAAAAAACAATTTTTTACAAAAATTCAGGCACAATCTCCATAAAATCCCTTTTGCCTTCAATATCCACCCAGCTCACAAAAACTATTCCGGTTTGTATACAAAAGCATACATAGCAGTAGCAAGAAATGCAACAATTGTTCAACACAAAATTCTTTACCTTGTTCAACCGGGGATCTCGGAGGTGATCCATTCCGCGAAATAAAGTCGGGCTTAGTGTGCTTCCTATCGTCCCGCTGCCTGGACGCTGACTGACGCATTTCTGCTTGGAACCCATGGTCTGTAGTCGTCTCAAGAGTCTCCGAATAACACTGTCTCTCTCACAGCTGACAGAGTTTCGTGCCTGCGTTTTGACGAAAAGGGTTTACCTATTATCTTTCCGCATATATGCATGCTATACACAACTACACAAACTCACTCTCCTGATAACAGTTTCGATATATTTTACCTTTATATGTGCCTTTCAGCGTTTCAGCTCCAACTCCTCCAACTGTCAAATAAACACCACAACTTTCTCTTTCCTTCCCGACCGACCGACCGAACTGTAACTGTAAGCAAAATAAAATCATTAAAAATCATGCACAGGTATCGTACTTTTTTAATACATTTTATATTCAGATAATTATTGCCGTGTTAAACTCAATGCAACTGGGAAAAGTAGAAATAAAGTGGGTGGGTACAAATTTCATCGAAAATTTCAATACTATGAGTGCAAATGTCACCTACACTATATATTTATATTATGAGTATACTTCGTATAATTTAATTTTGGTTGTATTTTCCTTTAGTACTTAAAATAATGAATAACTGAGAAGCAATACTAAATACAACACTATACAAGAATACGAGGCGGCACACGTTGCGTCAAACTAATTTTGTGGTTACCTTCACAACGTAAACATGCGATGAAGTACTGAACTGAAAGAGTTGCACTTGCAATAGTGGAAGGATTTCAGTATATACACATGATATGTATGTGTACTATATATGCTGCCGTAAATAATGGGAATAAAAAACAAATGTCATGCAATTCCTAATATATATATTCTTTATATATTTTATAGCTTAGCTATTTAGACCTCGCTGAACCAAATAAAAACTGCCCACACCCGCTCTCAGCACGACGGCTTGTCATTGACAATTCAAGTGAAGGAAGTTTAGCATTTGTATTTATAAGACTACTATAAGTCGATTTTTTGTTAGTCGGGCCAAAGTAAATAGATATTTACTTAATTAGAATAATTTATTATATGACAAATTTGTATAACTTAAACTTGACAACAAGTACACGAATAGACAAATATTGATTGGTAAATGTAATTTTAAATCATGATGTAATTTTGATATTGACGCGTAAAATAGAAAGGAATAAATAATAGGAAATGGGCTTTAAAACCATGCTAAGTATTTTGAAGGTTATTATGTTTGACTGATTGACAAAACAATAATTAGCTATTTGATAGTTAAATAAATGCTATTAGATTGATTGTCATATGTATAGCATTGAAGTTGTATTGAGATTTGTGATGTGCAAGATAACCAAGGAATTTTCGGGGCTAGGTGGAAATAGGAGCAGGTAAGAAATAAAGTAATGAGACAGAGCATACATACACAGGTAATTATGTACATACAATGTATATAGATACAATGAGAGAGAGGTGAGAATTGGGGATTTTTGATACAGAGAGAAGTTTATGAACCTGAACACCTGCGAGAAATTGTACTTTTCCAGTAATAAGATTTCCAACGAAAATGAAAATATATGTAAACATTTTTATAGAAAGTACTAAGTACCTACCTGAATGAATGGAATTTTTTTCGTACATATTGCTATAGGAAAGGGGCTTTAGAAAATATTTAGGGTACTTTTAAATATAGTAATAATTGGAATTACCCTGGGCTAGTGATCCCTTATTATTGTTAGACAGCCCATATACAGGAGGATATGTAGCCTGTAATTTTCCGTTGGTACTTATTCAGAGAAAATAAGTAAAGTAGGAGCTATTTTAACTCGTAATTCGTAAAGTTGAAGAGGGCAACATGGGTTAAAATAAAATTTAAAGGATTAATAACATGCTAAAACTTTTAGCGTGGGTGTATAGAATACTCAGGTTTAAATATTGGTTTGAACTTCATTCGATTACATAGTTTGTGTGAATTTTCAATTATATTACTGCTGTATTAGCATGTAGGTAGACAATGCAAGCATTTGACCATTTTATTTACACTAGAGAGCTAAATCTGAATTTGTTATGTGCCTAAATCAATAATTGACTTTTGTGATTTACAGCTTCATTTTTGCCAAATTTGTTTCAGATAATAATAATCTAATATGTTGCGTAATTATGAAATAGGATAGGCTGCACGGGAAATAATGATGTACACTCTCAATCTCTTATTTTTAAACGACTTGGGAGAACATAATTAGTCAGAGAATAACGCGAAGAAATATTTTCTTATGCATTAATAAATTTAAGGTTGGACTCCAAGTAAAGTGGAAATATAAACAATGAATGTGAAAAGTAATATAATGCATATTACAAAAAGGAATTCAGTAATTACTTACCTTTCGAGATATGTAAAGGTGCTTAAGAGTTAAAACTCTTTCACTCAGCCGACTCAGCAACAACTTCCGTTCACTGACAAATAGTAATAAAATGAAGTGAATACTGTAATATTTATAAGTGTTGTTTAGGGGGATTTATTTACTACGGCAAGCCACGCACAGGTGTAATATGCTTTCAAGAACACAACTCACTCTCACCCAGTCTCCAACTGACAATTGACTGACTTCAGCCGCATTAAATGAGCATGTTTTATAGTTTAGTTTCCAATGAATGTATAGCAGTGTTAAATTAAGTGAGGTTAGTTCGTAATATCATGTATACTTACGCTAATCTTTTATCATTTCATACGGTTCCTGGTCAGTTCTTACTACATGCTACCAGAAGTGTAGTTTAATGTGACTCATGCATTGATATTGTTTGTGTTTGTACTTTTTATTTATTACTTATTAGTTTTGGTAGAGAGGCGGACACTCCACTCACGCCTGATCATTAAGTAATAATTTCATTTTCTTCATTAAATTATAATCTTATACTTTTGTGGTGGTGCTCACAAATGGGGTTACATTAGAAAACTGCATGTAATCAGGCTAATTATTAACAGTATGCAGAGAAACTATCGTATGATAGATTCACCAAATGGTGTTTCCATTGGGAAACACGTGTCCTTAGGCCATTTTCCATCTAGACAGGAAGTGCTTACTCGACGTCTCGAAGGCAAAGGAACGGATGAACGGATGTTGGTACTGTCTTAAGAGCGGAACATTTCCATTTTCTATTTGTGAATGAACATGAATTGATCCATGTAGTCGCCGTGATTGATTTACATTTTTCGCATGTAGTACCATTAGGCTTCCTTTCATATGACCTTCAGGAAGTTGCATATCATTTAATGGACGAGCAGCTGACTGTATGCACATATCATTTTTGCTAAGATGATAGACATGTGCTGAGAAATTGAGCATTGAGGTAATCACGACTTGTGGTGGGAAAAAATTGCTTCGTCACTTTTTAGCTTAGAGTGTACATTTATGTATAGCATAGGAGGATGGAGGCTGAAAAGGACAAAGTACAAAAAGAATATCATTTGATGTCGTTAGAACAGCGTATAAACAGGATTTTATTTACAGGGATTTTGATTTCGAAAAAGTGACGTTTACATCATGGTGTGATGTGATTTGTTATGCATACAACATGGTGACTTTGACGCACTGAGGGAATGAAGTGATCGTGGTTTAATAGCCATTATTTGTGAACCAAAATGGATTTCCCTAATTGAACTTACGGGAAGTACATTTTACTTTTATTTATTTCTCATCCTTCAAAAATATTACTTTTAGGCGTTTCAAGCTAATAATTTTGGATTTTAAATGACTTGCTAGACTTACTTCTCGTCTTTCCTGTTCATTCAATGCCACTGGAATTGTTAATACTGTTTCTACTTTTTAAAGTTTATTCTATGTAGATATTTTTGTTTTGGAAGTTTTTCATCCAAAATTTATAACGAAAATAATTATTAAAATTATTCAGTACCGTGTAGTAAACTTCATATTTGACCATACAAAACAACAAACTACAAAATGAATTATGAACATAACATTGCATTTATATTTCGTTCAGGAACTTTTATCCTGATTCTGATTATTGATTATTATTAGGAAGTATCAATTATTCACCACGTCCTCAATTTTCTTTGTATCTCTTAACTATTTCTGGAGGATTCATTCCTCCTGGGCTACTATCATGAACACGTTTTCGATTACTTGACCCTGATACCACTACTGGTGTGACTGGCTGGGTGGAACTGCTTGCAGGGACCTTTGCATCTGTACTAGGATTTATTCCAAATACTTTCGGATACTTTTTACGATTCTCCTCCAACTTGACCAGCAAAATATCTTTCGTCGACGACTTCGCCCTCAATTCGAATGCAGAAAGTCCTTTATCAAAATTGCACTTCTTATCTGCATCTGATAAAATTCCATAAGCACTCTGAATCCTTAAAAGCTCTCCCTTTGCTTTCTGCTGTTCTGCTGGTGACAAGTGTCGGGTTTTGTCTAGTGAAACGATAATAATTACATCAACATTCAGAATCACGGCTCCAAATATATTAAATAATCCACACGTATTTAAATTAATGAGGTGCATGAAAACTTAAAATGCATTCTAGATTCTTGTAATGCAGGAATCATTCTTTAATCCGGTTTATTGAACCTTCAACTACAGGTTCGCTGTTTAAGCAGTTCACGGTTATAAAGGGTGTCCTCATATACAACCACCAACAGTTTCTATGCAAATGGTTCATCCCCACCGTAAAAATGTTTACAAATACGGAAGAAAAAGGTTCTGTGTGCGCTCACCCTTAGTTACACCGTTACACTATGATTTACTTCAGATATGATGTATATTTCATTTACCTGGATGGTACAATCGGCTCAAATTTCGATATTGCCGACGTATTTCACTCTCACTAGCTCCATTAGGAAGGTCAAGCAGCTTGTACAAGTTAAAAAACCGAGGTTCCTTAGCACACTTCAATTCGTGCTCTTTAGTTTTAGCCTCAAGAATCCTTTTTTCAAGTTGTAAATCATGTGTACCATTCCTCATGGATTTCAGTCGCTAAGTAAAGCACAAAAACAATTACATGCAATAGCAGCAACTTTGACTGATGGAGAGCAATTTCTGAATATTTAAATAAAGACGTAAATAAGATGCAGTTAGATTTTGATTTAAGTATCATTATCTTTGTCGATTCTCATCCTCATTACGAGCGGGTTTACCACAGAACAATTATAATCAACATAATGCATAATAATAATATTATTTGCAACTGGAATTTTAAATTGATTTCAGTGGCTGATTACTGCGAGTGCATTACCTCCAAATCTTTTAGCGCATCTTGGTATTTACCGACACTGATATTGATGTCAGCTAGGAGTGTCAGAGCTTCATAATTTGTATCCCAAGATGACAAAACCTCGTTGACTAAAACGTAAGCCTCATCCAGCTGCTCCAACTGAAGGAACGCACCCGCTTCAAAATTCATCATTTGCAATCTGAGCCGTTCCTATGCAGAACATAACTATTAAGTCGAAAGCTACATTTGCCGATTTACCCATTAGTAGCATACCATAATACTAAGGCAGCAACTGGCAGCAAGAACCGATGCTGATGTCATTTATAAATATAATATTAGTAAAGAGACAGTAGATTTTATTCTACAACTGACTATTATTAAATATTATTATTTAATATACCAAAATGCATACATTTTTAAAACACCCATTGGTGAGTAAGTTCTTGCAATTAGCTGCTCTTTCCTGCATGGTTTGCCAATCTTTATCCTTCATTGCAACCAAAACTTGAGTGATTTCTTTCGAAATGACCTTCAAACACTGCAACACAAACAATTCGAAAACCAAAGTATGACATTAACAATTAGTTATCTATAACATAAGCGGTCACACATAGCAGCTAAAATCAAACAGCTCAAACTTGCACGCAAGCTTGCCATAACATAGAAGTTAGTTCACCTCACGAAATTTCAGAAGGTCTTGGCGCTCGGATGATGATTCAGGTAACAGATCAATTGCTTGCTGATTATACTCCATGGCAGCAGGAAACTTGAGGGAGAGATACTCGGCCTTAGACATAATATCCAGAAGACGGAAACTGCTAGAATACGATGGAACATCTCTATAGAAAGAAGACAATATTTATTACTGAATAACCGTTCTCGCCTTTGCCTCCAATAAGATATTCACATTTTTATTTCCGTTTCCGCTACTAATATACTAAGTAATATAGAAGCCGTATTGTTTGCCTAACCTATGAAAAGGATAATCATATAAAATTACTTGAAAGCTTCTACAGATTCTGTGTACCGCTTCATACCGAACAAGGCGATTGCTTTTTTAATCAGAATTTCTTTGAAGTATGGTGCCATTTTGAGTGCTTGATTGCATATCTTCAGGATCTGCAATATGCAACAACATTACACTTGGGAGCCAAATTCAAAAAACAATACTATTTACATTTACAATAATGTTCGACGGCGCAGTTACGACTGACAATGAGGGACTACAATGACAAATCTTTCCTGATCTCTCACCTCAAAAAAGTTCCTGGTTTTTTCCAGATCGCTCAGCCTCGCACAAAAATCCTTTAAAATGTATAAAAGCTTCTCCGAATCCTCGATCTTGCATCTAGATTTGGTTACACGACCAGGGCATGACTTCATTCTTTTAATGGCGTCCTGCATTCCCGCAATATCGCCAGTTCTTACGCAGGCGTTAAAGTACACTTGATGGGCCTATCCAGATGAAGCAAACAAATCTTTTAGCCACGTTTGAAAAATTGAAATTGATTAAATATGCACTATTTTCATTTGCTTCCAATACTTTCAAAATGATCTCACCAGCAAATAAGACGGATTGAGCTTCGTTAGCACCATCAGAGCTTCCTCCTTCGCTTCATCAAACTGACAGTTCTCGTGCAACCAGTGTGCCAAATGACCTCTGAATTCGGTCTTCTGAGGCATCCATTCAACCGCTTCTTTAATAAGTTTCAAACCCTCGTCCGTGCGACCTTCCAAACATAGCTCCTTCCCCAATCGGAACTTCTTTTCCGCCATGACGACTCCCTTCCACTTTTCGAATTCACCTAAACAACCACACCACCAATTATTTCTCTTGGATGTACCTACACAAGCACATATTTTATCAAACACCCTGCATTACTATAAAATATCTCCCGTCACAATATTGTTATTATTTTCAAAATTTTATTCTTACAGAACACCATTACTACTTATCAAAACTCTACAACTGACTTTTCGAAATGTGCATACCGTTGCTTACAATAACCAAAAATACTACCTATTATTTTATGTATAGCAGAAGCAGGTGTAGGTATTACGAAAATATGGTGAAAATACAACATAATATGACACCGTATTTACAGATTTTACAGGGACTAATGGGTTAGCTCGGCTCGGAGTTCCTTATAATTGGACTAAAACACCCCTCTAACAGCATCAACCGAATGACGGCAGTGCCTCTTGCCTCTTCCTATCACCGCATAGCCCAATTCAAGCCAATTTTTCTGTTCTCAAGCCACATACCATTAAAAAAATAATGGAATTTACAATCTAATATCAACCCGCCGTTTTCTACAACGTATAATCTTGAATTAAGTGCTTGAACAAAATATTTGAAATTCTTCTACTTACTATTTTAATATCCAAAATGATAACAGGCCTTGTGTATTGTCAAATACACTTCGTGTCTTCAAGTACATCCGTTTGTACTGCAGTCTGCAGTGCAGTGTTAAGTTTGAAAACGACCTCTTTATTACTCGATTATTGAAGATCTTTCCTTCCTAGAGACACATGGATGGAACACCGAATCGCTTATTGGACATAAGACGTTAGACTTAAAATCTTTAACACATGATTGGAAACTTGCACCAAAATAAGTCTTAATTTTTAGACTAACAGACAGTTCTTGATTTGCAGCTACGAAGTAAAAATCGTAGAATGTATATCTGAATTACATAAGAATTCTCAGGAATCCCTTAAAATGTTTCCTGGTGCTGATAGCACGGTTGCATGTAAATACACGTACGACCATACAAACGATGCGTCTGATTGTCTGATATTTTACTATGCCCTCACTGTACGTGTACGTGTATGTACTAGGCACAAATGGGAAATATGTAAATAATTTCTAGTCACTTCTCAATAATTGTATCAATGCAAAATGCAACCGCAACCCGCAACCCACAAACACATCCATGTTAACTCAATAGAGCGAACATTTCGACACTATAATTTTAATGTTTCTTTTTTCTGTTCGCAATAAAAGTCCCCTTTAATTCAAATGCCCCTATGTTTACCGCCAAGTGTAGGCATTGGCAATACGAAACAGTTATTGAGTTGCTCGCATTTTTTTTCTATGCTTTCACTTTTGTAAAGCACTTTTTGGGGAACGAAGGGCATTATTCTCTCATTCCACATCAACTTGGAGAGGAACTTGTATGTATATCTTGCTGAGATATGGATTCTAATTATTATTCAAGAAAGTCCTGAAATAAAATTATATTTAAGTCTGGAACAACCTTCAGAAAAGACGACGAAAACACCTGGAAGGCTTAGACATAATCTACAACATGGAGAATATCAGCTACTTCCAATCGACAGTAATTGTTCGGAGCTCCCAAATCTTTCAAGTTTTTCCGGCGATAAGAAATCTAGAAACGTTATCTTGGGGTTGAGTCTTACAACAAGTTAGCTGATGATCAATTATATTTCAGGATTCCGTGAATTTTCCTAGAATGTGCGCAGAAATGTCTAAAATAGATAATTCGACGCCCGATTCGAATGATATAAAAGAATAAAAGCAGGTTCCTTCTACAAGAGCAGAGGGAAAATGCAAGAAAATAATTTCATGGCTACAGAAAAGTCGATAAGAGTAGAACATATAAATCGTGAGGATTTTGGCTGTTGGTGAATGCTCTATATGGTGCTAAAGTTGGAACACGATCTGTGGTGTAATTAATTACCATTTACATGAAATGCTCTTTTGAAAAGACCAAACCAGGAGTAATTTTAACAACTTTGCGGTTATGCTTTTTAGGCGGCATCTGAATGAGTAGTAACAAATTGACTGTTTTCCATTTTCATAAATGGGTGTGTGGAATGTACATATCAACATACTTAAATGTTAAATGCATACATACGAGTAGTAGTAGACGGATGAAAATTTAGTATGTCATTTTATTAAACATCGAAAATCTAAATTTAGAAAATTAACACGAAAATTTTCGTAACACGTAACGTAGGATAAAACATAAACCACCTGAGTCAAACTCAAACATCACCCCCAGTCCTCGCTGTCAAGTTCTGTCTCCACTCTCCGTTGTTTATCGATTTGACGAATTTTATCTGCTACTTTGTCGTACTCTTGCGTCATTAATTTTGTGACAGTGCTGTTACCAAAGTAAAATCAATAGTTAGTGTTTCAGCCTACAATCAGTTAACCATGTACAATGTAAGATTACAGTAGCGCATAAAAACAGAATGGATACACATAATTACCAGAACATTCATTAACGCTATATCGTGGATAAAATTACTTGAGATACAATACTGGGGGGTGTAAAAATAAAAAAAATTATATACTCAAGCAGTAATCGTTCCTTGGAGTACTCAGTCCAGTCGGTAGGACTCGGTGAATTGATTTTGAAGTCTAAGAATACGTCCAGGTGTCGCTTCAGAGCCTTAAGGATCCATATCGCTAATTAAATATGACTAAAAATATCAAATTAGGAGTTTTAAAATGTTACTACGGACACTCACCCGAAGAAGCGAAGCATCCGTGGAATTAAATCGGAACCGCACAGATTGAAATAGCTTGGTGCTACTAGCATTTAAACTATCCCCAAAGAAAATTAATGGAAATGGCATGACCATGGATGTATCAAACAGGTAAATCAAGTTAGACTTCATTTTCATGAAGTAGATAAAATGCGGAGAAATAGCGAATTCCATCACACCAGAATTAACACTTCTTTTGTGTACACAGACGTGACCATCTTCGGGTGTCTTCAAGACTAATCGAGGTTGTTTTATCCCAACTGTGGTAACCCAGGCAATGTTTGGATACAGCGCTGCTGCTACTACTGCCACGACAACGGCGACGTTTTCAGCATTTCTGTTGCATGTAGCGTCTTTATAATCTTGAGTGTGTAGGTATTTCATTCGAAACAAACACGCTGCAAACTGACGCTTTAAGCTCATAACTTGTCTTAAGCTTGAGTAAGACAAGAAATTCTCGTAACAATACCGTTTACTGTCACGGGTACGCATAGCTTCCTCGTAACCACGAATAGCGTGCACTGTGGCCATGTGATCAGAGAAAGTCCCCTTACTGAATTCTGTACGAAGTTTATCCGCTTCCTTTTCTTGTCCCATGGGACGGTGGAAGATATCTTTATGACAAAGACTGGCAGCAATAGAAAGAATCGGATCCAAGCATGAAAAAATTGCCCCAAAAATTATCATCTTGCCAGATTGCGGATCCATGGGCAACTGGGCTAAATGAAATCCTAAAGGGGTTAAGTTTTCTTTCGCATCCAAAGCTTTCAGGTTTTGCAGTCTTTGAATTCCGAGCTTCACAGCCATTTCGCTCGGGGCATCCATAAGTTTTGTGAGGAAAGTTAACGCATTTCCCAGCTGAAGCATTTTTATTTGCAAAATAACTTCTTCTAAACGCTTCCGAAGGATTTCTGGCAGTTTGGACTCCTCTAACACATCGAATCTCGCCCGGGTAAAGAGATGATAACAAAATCCTTCTCTCACACGTCCTGCTCTACCTTTTCTCTGGATTGAATTAGCTTTACTGGTCCATTCGTTATCCAATGTTTCTAAATTTATTTTCAAATCAAAATTGTTCATTTTGATTCTTCCGGAATCAATAACATGAACCACATCGTTAATTGTGATAGATGTTTCCGCTATGTTAGTGGAAATTATAATTTTCCTCGTTCCCTCCGGTGGCTTAATGAATATTTCTCGCTGATTAACAGACGGAACTGAGGAGTGAAGAGGGATGACAATGAAATCACTGGTTCCAAATCGATCATGGTTTTGCAGAAGCCTTGTCAGTTTTGAGATTTCATCCCAACCGGGTAAAAAAATCAGTATCGCTCCGTTATCATCCTTGTCTACATCACATATAAAATCAAGCAGATTTTGAATAAGCTCAAAATTTAGGACCTCAGATTCTGGCAACTTTAGCTGACGCAAGACAGAATCGGGATAGCGTTTCAATGCTTTCATCTCCCGAAGCCATGGAAATACAAGTCGTTCGAATTCTACAACATTCTTTGGTTTATTTTTAGGCGCGAATAATGGTTTCTTAGGTTCAATTGTGAATCCCGTCTTTGAAAGGACATCCTCAAGAAAAAACTGCTGCACGGAATGAAGTTGACCAGGTATGTTACAAATTTGGCAGCCGTCAAAGTACTTGGAAAACTGCTCAGCGTTCAGCGTAGCTGACATAAGTACAACTTTCAGATCCGATCGACGAGATATTAATTCTTTCAATATGGCAAGCATAAAGTCGGTCAACACGTCCCTTTCATGAACCTATGTAAAAGAAGTTCAAAAGTCGTTGTTGAAACGATCGAAACCTTAGTTAATCGAGAAGATAACTATCAAAATGTAACACTTATTATTATTACATACACATAACCAAACGGCGAAGACTCTTACCTCATCAATAATTATCATAGAAACCTGAGATAGATTAGGATCTTCTTTAAGATACTGAAAAACTACACCTGTAGTCACAAACACTATGGTTCCAGCTTTTCTGCAAGGTAGGCAAGACTCAAGACGAATCGAATATCCAACTGATATTCCAACAGTTTCTCCTCGTTCTTCTGCTACCCTTTCTGCAACTGCAATGGCACTTATTCGACGAGGCTGTGTGCAGAGGATTTTGCATGTAGATCCCCTACCATTTAGAATCGCATCATCCAGTATGTACTGACAAACCTGGGTCGTTTTACCCGAACCAGTTTCACCACAGATAACCACAACCTTAATAGATAAAATCACTTAAAAATTTTCCATGGCAGCACATATATATCGCTTGATGATTCAGCACTTAAGTTCCATCGAAGCTATATAATTTCTAATTTGGCTCACTTAAATTCAAATTCTTAAACATTCATGACTAAAAATCTACCTGATTTGAGTTTAAGGCGTCAATCAGCTCCATGGCAAAATTAAAAGCTGGTAGGGTTCTTCGATACTGCTGCAATTCCATAAATTTTTCATCGTTCCCTTTACGGCAGCACTCTATCAAAAGCTCTCTGTCCAACTCAGGATCTGGTTTATCCGAAAATAAATCCGAAAAGCTACAACCAGTACCGACATTGGCTGCAGCAGCTGCATTACCAGCTAAATTACGCAAGTACTTCCTCCGAAATTCTTCAGCGATTTCAGCATTTCCCCCGTCATTACCAAAATTCCATCCATGTAGTCTTTTAATCGCTTCTACAACTGACGCCTTCTGGTCAATAGTAAGTGATATCATGGGAACGTCATTTCCCGATCTTCGTAACTCTTCATTTCCTTCTCTCTTGAAATGACTAGGCGGCATACAGCTAACATTTTCAGGTCGTGCCCATTCTTTGATTGTCATCGGGTCGGTCATGCTTGCCGCAGCATTTCCATTTGTCATCACGGGGCCCCTGCTTGTTCGATGGAAGCGTTCAGTCATGCCGGCTTTTCTAACAATTTAAAATACATACAATGATTTAAAGTTGCCCGTACAATCATAGCTGCCTTGTCAATATTTTCAAAATCGAGACACACTATACACGGCAAGTCTACAAAAACTAAAGACAAAGCATTGTGACGACTGCGGGAGGAAAAAATGAGCACAAATCTGGTATGTCTACGAATTGTCGTGACCTTACAAAGTGAAAAGTCAGGACGGTTTAACATGGGAAGCACGCGTTTTTATTGTCCGATCCCTACGGGTACGGGATCAGGGACAATAAAATTGGGGAGTTAGTCCCATCATGACACTGTTACGCGCTTAGTGTCCACAACACCACAGTTGTAAATTTCATAGTTTATAAAATATTGGCAAGAGGCAGTTATGTTGTGGGTACAATAGTTAAGTATAGATGAATAAATCCATTATTTCATGGTATTGAAAAACCCCTAACAATTTCAACTTTTCTGTCGTTATCGGATCCCCGCTGAAATAGAGTGATAAAATAAATACTGCAATCTGCAACAGCACACCTCGTTTCCTTAGTTAGACCTCAGGAGTGGTCACAATAATGTGCGGAATTGCGGGAGCAATAACGATCTGAGGTTTCACTGCAACTTGATAATTATCGACATTAATTAAGATCGTTATAACCGGAACCGGAGCACTTCAGCTACTATGTCTTATGATTAAGTAACTAATTATATTTACACCTCAATTCAAAGTCCTACTGACCCCAAGGACTCCTTTTTCAGTTTTTCGTTTAGTCAGCTACCATATGCATAGTTGGCTAATAATTAAATGCTGTATGCCAAAAGGTAACACGTATACACTACAACGTTGAATCAATAATCAAGGATGGACGCAGCTAGTAGTAACCATTGTGACCAAGTAATATGTAACCAATATCATTCACATTCAGGGGTTTATCTATGTAGTTTTAAAACTTTGTTTCCTATTTCCTATACATAATTATTATTAATTTTTGTAAGATTATACACACATCTTGCAGCAGTGTTACACAACCAGGTAATTATCCTACAGCTCGAGAAGCCCAGAACTTCTTCGCCTTCTTGTACTCACGATACGATAACTGACAACCAGCGTAACATGCTGACGGAGTAGGAAATATTATTGACTATTATGATAACTTTATGGTATGTACAAGGTTTAGCTTTTGCATATAGTAATTTGGACGATCGTATTTCGTAATTGCCTATCAGTGCAAAAATCCACACGAGTGTATAGTAGATCATAATTGTGTTGCCATCTGTAGGGTTTTATTTTTAAACTTTTAGTTGAGTTGTGCTGCAAACACTCCAGCCTCTCTCTCTCTCTCTCTAGTAGTCGGCTCGGCATATCGGATTTTAGCGACCTGAATGTGCGATGACGACTGACGACTCATATTGAAACATTATAATAAAAGAATACCCAAACGTTTGTTGAAGCCTGCCTCCATTTAAAGATCAAAGAAATCTCTTCAGGTATTTAAAAAGTAAAGTTTATGAAAATTCAATGCGCTCTCTCATCTTGAATCTATCTATGTATATACATAACAAAGAGAATAGTTTCCTTCCAATTTAAAAATTATATTAGTTTTAATAAGAAGTCAAAGTATGAAATAATATGTGTCATTCTTAGACCACCGTACCTACCTAAA
>JAQFXU010002079.1:0-23148 GCA_034693705.1 Spatulosminthurus flaviceps
CAATAAACAATCAATTCCAGTTTGGGTCCTGGCTGAAAAAGCTATGATGACGGGGATCTGTGGCTTCCATTCGTTAGTTTTTTCCTCTCGAGGGGCCATTTTTAAGAGGAAATGACTGTTCGCACCACCCAAACCCCATGCATTGAGACCAACATACTTGGTGTCAAAGGGTTGATTTTTGTCAACCACTTGAATTTCTCCATTCCACAACGAAGGGATGTCTGGGTTGGGATTTAGGTAGTGCAAGTTACCAGGTAATATTCCGTAATTGTGCGACAATAGGACTTTAACGACACTGCATAAAGCTGAAATGGGAATTCAATAAAAAAGTTTATATCACTAAAAGAATGTCGACATACAAATAATTTCTATTTTTTGTAAATTCTATTTTTTTAAGGAAACAAGTGTTTACGAAATTATTTACCACTAGCGATTTCCCCATGCCCCATATTTGATTTAGTCGAGCCAATTGCCAAAGGTCTTTTCCTGCCTTTGCACAAGGCTAAACTGATCCCGCGAACTTCTTCTGGATCTCCAACTGTGGTTCCACTCCCGTGGGCTTCCAGGTAGTCTAACTCCAAAGGATCCACACCACACCTTCTGTAAACTTGCATCATGACCTCTGCTTGACTATTCCCAGAAGGATAAAAAATTCCTTCAGTTTTATATCCATCTGAATTTATAGCTACCTCAACAATTGTAGCATAAGAGCGTTTCGCAAGTTCCTTTTTGCAAATGTAAATTGAAACCACGGCTTCAGATCTACAGAATCCATCGGCCGAAGCATCAAAAGATTTACACGTCCCATCACTTGACGTCGCACCAATTACGTGGAAATGTTTAGAAGTCAAGGGATCGAGAATGGTATTGGCCGCGGCCACAATCGCAGCATTACAAACTCCAGTACGGATGGCCAGAAGAGCTTGATGAAAGGCAGTTCCACCCGAGGAGCAGGCTGCATCCATTGAAAAGCTCGGGCCATGGAAATCCAATAAATATGATAGACGGTTTGACATCATACAAAGTGCATATCCAACTCCAAAATAAGGATTTAGACGAACGTCTCGCCTTTTTTGTATTGCCAAAGCCTCTCCATCAGTGGATCCAACATAGACAGCAGTGTTAGATCCTCGAATGGTGGTTGGATTAATTCCTGCGTCCAATATTGCTTCAAAAGTCACTTCGAGCAATTTTCCTGGAAGAGATTTCATGAAAATTTATTCTAGCAAACATTTAATTATATTCAGCAGTAAAATCATTTGCTGTATATTCTGAAAAATCAGTTTGCGTACTTAACTTTGGGTCGAAAGTAGAAATTTCCATCGCATTCACACCGAAGAAATTTGCATCAAACCGGTCCAAATCCACAAGAACTCCTCTACGTGAAGGAATGTCGAATTCCTCCGCATTGTACCTTTCAGTCGTTTCTAGGTTTCATTCAGAGGATGAGGAACATGTTTCTGTTTGACCTATTAAAATTTGTAACAATAAAATAAATTACCAGCGACCATATCCACGCCATTAATGAGGTTCTCCCAAAATTCACCCACATTGGCGGACTTTGGAAATCGACCCGAGAAACCCGCAATGACGACCTCCGGCACAGAGTCCCGATTCCTCTCCATGTTTCTCAAGTTATTAGAGTTTGACGAAAACAATTCTGACAGGTTTCGCAAAAAGATAAATGGGTAACAACATATGGAATGGATTGTTGCTAAAAGTTCAAAAAAGCGAAGCCAGTGTTCATAAAACTTTCCCGTCTTTTTATGCCCCTAGAACTCGAATAATGCTTCTCGTAAACCCGTAGATTGTGATAATAAAACCCGCATCATTTCATAAATAAAACTGCACGTGCCATCTCGCTTGCAGAGCAATGCACCGCACCGTGCTATTTACTTGCTCCTAATTAAACAATCAGTTGAAGTGAGAAACAAACGCTTGAGCAAACTTTGAGTATCGAATCATTACCTCATTTTTATGGCACGGGTGAATTCATGCTTTACTGGAACGTGAAAAATGCAATGAGCGAGGAATACGATTGAAAAAAGTCATTGTTGGGATCTATTGTGAATGTATCTACAGTCAGTGTTTGCTGGTGGCCATGATTTAAACGTATGAAATGGGGACTTTGGGTTTTTAATGCTAGCAAAAGTATTTGCCAAATCACTGGGGGGATTTTTTGCTGCTTTTGTCGGAATACAATTCTCATAGGCAGGTTTTGACGTAATTTAAATATTCCCCGGATGTTGAATGCAATTTTTACACTTTCTATGGTGTGTTATGCATAACACTTCCCCGTGTTGCTTAAAAGGTCGAAATGTGCTGGAATTTTACATTTACATGTTAAACTCAAAAGTGACGATAAATGTAATTTAATCCAAAAAATTAAGATAGGGGCGAACAAGGTTTCTCTTTTGGTATTTTTTCTTTCTCATTGGGTTTCCCATTTGTAAATTCGGTGGCAAATAATATTTCTCATGCCCAATAATATGTTTCGGAGTTCAAATACGATGATATTGAACTTGTAGAATAAATGCGTGTTGCTATTTCCAGTGGTGGTGAAACTTCTGTAAAAATCGGAGGGGATGCGGAATTATACAAATATTATTTAACATTTATTGGATTTTGTTTCTGAAACCCGAATTTTTGCGGGCAACCCATTTTTTTGGGCCGTAAAATGATAAAAACCGATTTTACCAAGTATTTCACCCAATAGCCCGAATTGATAAAATCTAAAATCTAAAATCCAAAAACGCTACATTCTCATTCAAAGACAAACATATATTTTGTTGCACCTAGCTTGGCCAATTTTTAACTTTCCGTTAGGAAACAAGACGTCATAATCCGCATGACGGGCGTAGAGAAACAGAAAGTTTTCCAGCTTAATTCTGGAACCGTAAGTCAAAATTTTGGATCGGATTTGATGCAAAACGCTGGATTTTGAATGGTTTCTTTAAAATGCGCGTAGTTTAAAGTTGCAACTAATTTTCATTTAAACGCCTCACAAGTCACTTGCTATTTAGTCGTTCAGTGTACACTTTCACATGTAAGTACAAAGTACAGAGTTAACTGTATAAAGAGTGAAGAGAAACAGTGAATGTTTACGAAATAAAATAAAACAGCTAGGACGAATTACTCAGTAGTTGGCTGGGTTTAGGGAAAAAATTGTGGGAGTGCTGATAGTATTTATTTGTTGTTCATGGGAATCATCTCGACCAACATCAACTGGCCCTTTTGATTTTTTAAAGCTATTTTATTGTTCTCCATGCGCAATTTGACGTTTGCATACAAAATTTTTACGTACGACTCTGCGGTCATATAAATATTATACAGAATATTTTTGGTTTTTATATAATCCTCCTATTTTACTCCCGACATTTCCTGGTATTTATTTCCTTTTCAGCTTGCACTCCCAGAAACCCGATTGGGAGGTAAATACAAGCTAACCGAGTTAAAATCTGATTGCTCATTTTCGGACGACGAAACTGATTTTACTGACGTCTATTTAAGCAGCAATAAGTCAAGAATTTGAAAGTTGATTCCCAATTAATGAGGAATAACAGTCTCGTCACTTCTGATGAAGAAATGTAGAAGTACTCGTAGAAGATTATAAGTTCAAAATGTAAAAAAAAAATTATTCATCATAAATTGTATGTTACACATTAATTTTTAATTGGACATTTAAAAATATATTAAAGGCTAAAAGGTAAACGTCTTTTTGATTTCCAAATAAATGAATACTGTCAAACCTGTAGTTCGTAATAAGGAGACGAGACGGTTGCTTATTAACTTATGACTGCGTGAAACGGCCATGCTCCACCGGTAAAATCTTGACCTTTAAAGCCACATGTTGACCTTAAATCAGAATGCATCTAATTCTACTACATCTTGAAAAGTAAACGTTGAGATTTCCTTTTTGGAGAATTGACGTCCGATCCGATACTCAAGCAAGTTTATAATTTCAGTTGTCATGATGGAATCCATTCCAAAATCCACCAACAGAGATTTTTTATTTATTTTTGAAATATCATCAATTCCCAAGACATTCGCCACGCTATTGACTAAAGCATCATTCGGTCGAACTTGGGAAACAGAAGTATTCATAGTCATTAAGGCATGTGACTCCACAACGGGGTGAATGTTTTGCTGAAGCAAGACATCCAGCGTTTTTAAGCACGAACTAATCTTTTGCTCAGCAAATTCAAAACTTCTCATTTGCGTTTTTGTACGATGGAAGAACCCAACGTCGGCTACAGCTCCCCATTGAACCGCCAAGGCTGGTAGCCCTTCAGATTTTCTTCGATCACAGATTCGTTCCATAACTGAATTAGCATGACCATAATTAGTCTGACCAGCATTTCCTCTACCTGAAGCCATGCTTGAAAACACGACGAAATATTCCAACTCAGGGGCCAAACTTCTTGTTAGTAAATCCAAATTAATGGACACGTCAGCTTTACATCTCGATACTTTTGCGAACGTCTCTTCCGACTGGTTTAGGAAAGCGGCATCGTTAATGACAAGAGCTGTGTTGAAAATACCGCCAAGTTTTCCTAACTTCTGAGCACACTCCAGGAGTTCCTTTGCACCGTCCATCGTAGTCGCATCTAATGTTACAATGACAACCCTTACATGTTGTTTTTCCCAGTGAACTAAATAATAATCATGAAATGATGAGAGTTTCCCTGTTCGAGAGGTCAGCACAAGATTTTTAGCACCCCTTTCAACCATCCAATCGGCCAATGCGAATCCCATTCCACCTAGTCCTCCAACAATAATGTAGGACTTCGTCAGATCGAAGTAAGTTCTCGGTTGTACCTGCACGCAGGCTGGAAGACATTCGTCCTCTTTGATTTGAATGACAACCTTTCCCAGATGACTTCCCTTAGCCATGAACCTGAACGCTTCTTCAACTTGATGATGTTTGAAAACATGGGTTGGAAGGGGTCGAAATATTCCTGATCGCATCCGCTCCTCCAGAAACTTATTAAAGGATTTCATTACGTCTTCGGGTAATGATGACAAGGTTCCAAGGACATGGTGAAAACTAATGCCTTTGATGTAAACATGCATTCCGATTTTCGTATCATTCATAATATCTACTTTTCCGATTTCAATGAATTTCCCCATAAACGCAAGACATCTAATTGATGCGTGGAGTTTTTCCCCCGCCAAGCTGTTCAGAACTACATCCACTCCACGACCTTGCGTATGAACAGCGACGTGTGCCTCAAAATCATTGGAATCCCTTGAACTGGCAAAGCAGGAATCCGTTAAAGATGGAAAACGCTTTTTGAGGAACTCCCGCTTTTCTTCAGTGCTTACCGTGGTGAATACCCGGCATTTCATTGCCACTGCTAACTCAATAGCAGCTTGACCCACTCCGCCTGATCCAGCATGAATGAGAACTGACTGCCCAGGTGTTAATTTTGCTTTTACAATCAATCCAAAATATGCTGTCGCAAATACTACATACATTGTGGATGCATCCAGAAATGACCAGTCGTCTGGAATCTCCACCATTAAATGTTCCAATGGCCGAATTCGTGTAGCTAAGCACGAACCATTATCCATGCCGCAAACGCGCTTTCCTTTAAACACACCGGCATACTCTATTCCTATGTAGGAGTCGTGCGGGCGGTTCTCCATAGAACTATCCGATGATAATTTACCACTAGCAATCAAAATATCCTTAAAATTTAGGGCTGTGTAATGAACTTCAACCAGGTCGTCACAAGCCGCAAGTTTTAAAGGGCTTTCTATCCACTCTAAACTTGACAGATCCCCATGAACTAGAGTATTGACATATCCATACGTGGAAAATTTTGGTGTCCGAAGTTGGTTCTCAATCGAGAGATGACACAGGGTCCCCCACGTACTATCTTTGTAAATATTAAACACCAAGTCCTTTCGCATCTGATCCTCCAAGATCTCTGATGGTGCCCTTAAATCCCAATTTGTGTCATCCTGGAAATGGAAACATCGAATCTTACCCGATTTAACCTCAGAAAGAAGACATTTGACGAATCCCAGTATTCCAGAGACCATACAATTGGACGCGAAATAAATCCTTTCAAGATCCGAAAGATTTTCAATTGCTTGCTTAGCTTTTTCAATCCACAGAAAATTATTTTCAACTGTGTTGATGACAATACGATTCCAGGGCAGTGAACGTGGTGACCTGAATAAGTAGAATGCAGACTTGTTGTCATCAAATCGATAATGTTTTTGGAAAATTAGATCCACCCCACTCAAGTCTGGACAGGTTGATCCGTTGTACAGAATAAAACCGTGGGGCTGGGGTTTTTGAGGAAGATTCCTTTCCTCGTTTACAAAGGCAAGGTGGTATTTATCTCGGAATGCAAGGGTTTCCTCACCCAAATGGCCTTCCCAGAAGTCACTAACAACATTGAATAGGTTTGAGGGAAATCTTATACTCCATTCTCTTCTTGCGATTTGTAAAACTAGGTCAGCAGTGCTACCCGTGCCTAGCTGAAGAAAGTCAAACTGAGTTTCTACGGAATTCTCCATTACGATTTGTAAAGACGCTTGGATAGCGTCCGTTTCCGTTAGACTGACGATTAATTCTGAAGTCTCTGAATAAGGAACGAAAATGTGCGTCTTAATTGACACAGGAGATTTATCATGCTCAAGATGCAATCGAGTTAGCTCCAAATCACGAATTTCCAGTCCAGAGGTTTGTATGCAGTTGAGACCCTCATGAAAACAGACGGGTACTCTGCCTTTATTATTTAGCAAGATATCCCTAATCGCCATAGGATCCATCGTTAGTTTTCGCAACCTGGTGGGAACTTGAAAACCTCCATGCATCAATCTCAGGTGACAAACAGCATCGATAAAGCAAATCCATTCACCTAGCCATTGGACTTCAGCCCAAGTGCCATCCATTGCCATTTTGGTCACTCCATGAAACTTCTCCGAATATTCGTAACCTTGTAATTGTAAGTAATGGTAAAATTCTTCTTCAGTGAGGGCTGATCTAGGTGCTTCAATTTTTGTAAGGTATTCCTGACCGTACATTTCCTTTGTGACTGAATCTTCGATATTCCTTATAATTCCCGAACAAACAAGTTTTTCTGACTCGGTTATTTCGAACTGACCGCTGATGGGAGCAATATTGATAAAAAATGCCGTTTTTCGGTCCCGGCTCAGTACAACTACCTTTTCAAATTTGACGTTTTCAAAGACAATAGGAAGTTTGTGAAATAAGGTGTCATTTTGTTGCGCAAAAACTTTCCACGCTAGAACGAGGTAGCCAGTTGCCGGGTAAACGATTTTGCCACACACGGAATGACCTTCCAAAAATCCTACGTCGGAATTTAGGTCGTAGATTATTTTTACTCCTCTTTGGTATCCACGCTCCTTTACAAACAAGAATTAAAAATATACATCAGTATACAACTTCAGCTATTCAGATTATTAGAGATATTACGCATTTAGTTAGTTTCAGAAATTTCGCTGATTAACATTTCATATATAAAATCACGAATACACTCCGACCCTCTCCTCGGGCCATCATTGAACCTCCCACTGTGGTCATTGGTGCGAGCGGTTGGGGAAAAAAAATCCAGAGGGCAACACCCTTCCGTTGATACAAATTCCGTATATCATCCCAGCATTCGAACCCGGCAATCAAATGACACTCGCGTTAAACTCGAGCCCATAGCCACTCCGCTTAAGGCACCAGTGAAATATTCAATTTATAGTTTATTATAACTGTAACATGTGTTACAGCCCTGCTCCACCAGGGTGGGGCGAGAGTTGCACAGCCCACTACGTGTGCGAGGGAAGTTTCAAACTTGAAATATTTGAGAATCACATCGGCAATCAGCGATAGCATTTTATATTGTTGTGATGTGCCATGACGAATTTAGTAATACTCGGTTGCAGAGAATGCGAACATGACAATAGAGAATTATTTTCAAGTTGAAACTTATCGCTTATCTTGATGCTTACCATTTTGTAATGAGGAACCTCGTGAGTGTCCGTATGATTCCATCGGATAAGTGAGCTTATGTTCGGGGTCTCAGCTGACACTGGAAACTGAATAGGTTCGTAAAGTCTGGAAAAGTCCACGTTCAGACCCGCCGTATAGCATCTCCCCATTGAGTATAAAAAGTAACGCCCGTTGTTAGTAGACTTGCAGTTCATTAAACCAAGCGTGATCGTATTTTTAGACAAGGATTGCTTTAAAATGTTCTGCATGTAGCAATGAGGCGAGATCTCAATGGTAAGGGTTCTGCTCGGTAACTCTTGTAAAGTACTATAAAAATGGACTTGTTCAATAGTATTATTCACAAAGAATTCGGGTGAGCAGTATTTTGCGTAATCCGAATTCCATAATATTTTGGGGATACAGCTACTGATCCATTTGGTTGATCTCTGTTTTGGTTCGGGTATAATTCTAGTAAACAACTTCCTTGCTAATAACCCGCTATCTTTCACAATCGGGGAATGGAAAGCGTAAGGAGCGGAAGTAACAATTTTTGCAAACTTGCCCTCATTTTGTAATCTGGAAATAAAGTCATGAATTGCATCCGTAGAACCTGCAACGGTGACTTTATCCTTCGCTGTGTGAATAGCTGGGTAGATATTTTCAGGACAGGTTTTAATCGCAGCCTCCCACGTTAATCCTACAGTAGCCAATGCACCAGGTGGCAGCTTCGTTTCCAAGATAGACCGTGCTGCTGATAGTGTAACCAATAATGACTGTTCGTGAGATAGGCACTTATCAGCATATGCCGCGGCCATCTCTCCAGTTGAGTGACCAACAATGCCGTCTGGTTCAATCCCGATGGATTCGAGCAAATCCGTCAAAGCTATTTGCATGCTGTTGATGGAAACTGTAGTGTGTTTGAGGTTTTCAAAAGCTTTCGCGTCCAAACAAGTCAGTGTTTCAATTAGATCAAAATCATATTCTTGCAGAATATTAGCAGACGTTTGCACTGATCTCTTAAATCGATCGAATTTCATCATATCCCGCGTCATACCTACCCATTCACTTCCAAGTCCTGTAAAGATGAACCATGAAGGACGACGCTCTTTGTCAACCACCTCTGTGAATGTTTCAGTTTCTTGTAGAGAAGTCACAACTACAAAGCCACGGTAGGGAAAGCCAAGTATATTTTCCTTGTAAATTTCGTGGATGAGACCTACAAAATTTCGATTGGTGCACTGCTCCAAAGATTTTTCCAATAATATGTCCAAACCTTTTTGTGTTCTTCCCGAACAAGCTATAATAATTGGAATATTTGGATTCCATACAATAATTTCCTCCTCTCGATGGGCCATTTTTAATAGGAAATGCGCATTAACGCCACCAAACCCCATAGAATTGAATCCGACGTATTTGGCTTTGAAAGGTTGATTTTTGTCAACAACTTCCACTTGTCCGTTCAATAGTGACGGGATGGCTGGGTTAGGGTTTTTGTAGTGCAGATTTCCTGGTATTATTCCAAAATTGTGGGATAGCAGTACTTTAGCAAGACCGCAGAGTGCTGAAATAAATCACATTAGTCATAATTATTACGTTATTATTCTGGTACATCTATATCCCAAGTGTGGGTGAGTAGAATATCGATGTTCGGTGTATGGAGATCATTATTCGGTTTCAATGTTTTTCAGCTATCATGTAAATATTATGAATCAATTAAAGCTATAGTACCACTTGCGCTTTCTGCATGGCCCATGTTTGATTTCACCGACCCAATCGCCAAAGCATTCCTTCTGTTTTTACACAAGGCCAAACTGATCCCCTTCACTTCTTCCGGATCTCCCACAGGAGTCCCGCTACCATGGGTTTCCACGTATTCCACCTCTAAAGGATCCACACCACTTTCTTCATAAACTTTGGCGATGACCTCCGCTTGACTTTCTCCAGAAGGATGAACAATTCCTTGAGACTTGTAACCGTCATTGTTTACTACTGCATGGACGAGGGTGGCATACGATCGTTTAGCCTGACTCCTTTTACAAATAAATACAGCAACTACACCTTCCGAGCGACAGAAACCAGCTGCTGACGCATCAAAAGACTTGCATTTCCCCTCCATGGATGATGCGCCAACATCATGAAAGTATCTTGAGAATACGGGATCCAAGATAGTATTTGCAGCAGCTACAATCGCACCATCGCAAACTCCAGCACGGATGGCGAGAAGAGCTTGATGAATTGCCACTCCCCCTGAGGAGCAGCCGGTATCCAAGGAAAAACTTGGGCCTCGGAAGTCCAGTAGATGTGATAATCGGTTTGACAACATGCAAAGTGCGTTTCCAACTCCAAGATAGAGGTTGAGTGGACCGTCTCGTCTCTTTTGTATTGACATAGCCTCTCCATCAGTGGATCCAACAAAGACAGCTGTATTTGATCCCCGAAGAGTATTAGGGTTTATACCGGCATCCAGTATTGCTTCATAAGTAGCTTCCATCAATTTCCCTTCAAGTAAATATTATGTTTTAAACAAAGATTAGGAGTTATTAAGTTTTCTCAATGCACTTATTACATAAATGAGATAATTATTTTGTATTTTTATTAATCTACGAAATATATAATTACATATATATATATTGCACTACATAATTACTAACCAAACAATTTCTAACTCAAGTTATTTTCGAAATAATTTTATTCCTTTAATCCTAATATCGTATTTTTATTTGCAATTTGATCGAGAAGCGCGAACCTTCATGTACTTACTACATGATACTTTAAATTCCATGGGTGTTATATGTTATATATTATTATAAAATCCTTAAAAAAGTTCGTCTGTAAATTCTTACTTAGTTTTGGTTCAATGGCGAAAACCTCCTTGCCAGAAATACCAAAAAAGTCTGCATCAAATTTACCCAAGTCCGTCAACAGTCCCGTGCGGTTTGGTATTTCAAAAATTTCCGCATTGTACCGTTCGGTTGGTTCTAAAATGAATTTTTAAAACCATCAAGATTTAGCATATCGAAAATGTTTTTAAAATAAAGAATATGTTTTGAATGCTTTAAAAAACGACTCACCACTCATCATATCGACACCATTGATGAGGTTCTCCCAAAATTCACCAACATTGGCAGATTTAGGAAACCGTCCTGAGAAACCACCAATGACGATTTCAGCCTTGGAATCCCACTTCGTGTTCATTTTGCTCCGATTTTAGCCGTGAAATTCTTTTGAAATTTTAAATGGATAATTGTTTAATCTTTCAAGGAACGAGTATTCACTTGTTTCATTCAAGGAATAACTTGTTTCTAGGCTTCCGAGTGCTCGTACGAACTGAAGATTAGTTGTTAATTGATCTTTATATACAGAGGTCTATTATTGACTTGTTTACCCACTTTTGCAGCATCAGGCATTCCACTACACGACGTAATCATGTGAATAAACATTATTCTTAACGTTCGGGAAAAAACTAATTGGGCGCCATTACTTGAATGGCTTAGCATAATGAGTTGAATATCAAAAATCAAACGTACATAATCTTAAAAAATAATTTTTTAAACGCTTGGTTGGTGCCATTTGAACTTTTTAAGCTAATAGAATTTCCTGTAGAAGAAGAACGTAATATTTTATTTACAACTGCCATCACAATATTCTTGCCAAAAGACAGTATATGGAAGTACTTATTGTTAGTATATGATATTCCTTCGTGCTTAAGACAATTGTGAGTTGGGTAGAATTGCGGGGATTAAAAATTAATTACGGATCGCGTTGATTGATTAAAATCCTGCTTTGAAAAAAACATTTAAAATGGTTGCATAGTTTGTGAAAATTGGAATAATCTGCAATATGGAGTGATGAAATGTTCAATAACCAAACTATATTTGGGGTGTTATTTTCACATAGAATAATATTTACCTCAATAGGGTGTGTGGCCTCGTGGCCTGGCTAATCTTACGTTGTTTATAAATACATGTGTATACAAGAACAGAAAACAATATTTGGTTGGAGGGTTTTTTCGGGTCGCGACAGCCTCCCTATTAATATTCCCTTGTGCGTACATGCGGTCCCAGGCCCTAATTTTCTCCCCCCAATTACTAAAAATTGACCCGTTTCATTCAAACTTTTTATTGCGATTGCTTAGGCTGACAGCTCGACAAATGTCGTGTGATTAATTGAAATCGATGCAAATATTTGCCGCAAGGTAACGTAAACAATCAAATATTTTTGGACTCGAACCTTCTCCACAATCCATTTTTTGTGAGCGTCAAATGAGATTCTAGTAACGATTTAAAATCAATCATAATATAACTTTAATAAATGGTAACACTGTCGACTCTGAGGCAACCTGCGTAAAAACAAATCAAAATCTATTAAACACCTCCAACTTGCATAGAAATAATGCAAAATCCATTAAAAACCTCAAGTTTCATAAAAATGCTGCAGATCTGTACATGCCAACTGAATCCATTCTATGATGATTGGTTCATACATTTCGTTGACTTACAGCAACAAGTGGTTGAAGCAAGACGGTCCTTGCTGACGCCGCCCTACGCGAAGACCTTAGATTATCGTCAAGCTACGTATGATTGATGATCGATGATCAAAGATTAAATATTTTTTGCATATCTTACGTATTGTAATTCTCATTAGAAATATTGGAATTATTTTCCTAACATTAATGACGCACGTAAGAAGATTGCAAAATTAACTAGTGACGACTTTAATCATCGTAAACGTGCGTAAAAAGTTTCAGTAAATAGTAATGCTGCTTTTTAATACGAAAACTGCCCATGGATGTTCATTTATTATAAGTACTAAAAACTGGTACCATTAAAATGTGATTTGCTACTGTTAATTACATATAATGAGTAAATATACTTGCAGGGAAAACTGACGTCAATTCCCCATCATTGCCATTGAGTACGAGGCGTTTTGCAAAATTTGCTTTATAACTTCCTCCCTATAAGATGACCAATCTTCATTCTAAATCTCAAGGAAGAAATTCTACTGGAATCAATGCCATAAGCAACTACGAGTTCTTTGGGTTTGGTCAGTCAAAACCTATGTATTATTATACCGGTTATGGTTAGTTCGAATTAATTAATATAACCATGATTAAAATGTTTACCCATAATATACATTTTAAAAGAAATAATGTACTTTGAATCGCTGTCAATGCAACTCGTCAGCGATTTTGGCTGTACCAAAATTTATACAGTTTTCGATATGGTTTTGGTTTGTTGTACATTTGCACACTATTACGTTCCTGCGTGTATCCGAGAGTTCAAATTTTTATATTACGTCAAAGTTGTAATTTCTCATGTGAAATGTGGAAATTTTTTGTAACTTTCCCTTGGTTCAGGGCCCTTTATGACATAAAACGTAACATTACGTCTGTTAATAAAAATTATTACTGCTCGTTTATATTAATTCTAATCATTCTAGTACTACGCTCTTTATCACAACAAGTACCAAAACACTGGCTGCATACCATTACGTGCCCGATAACGCAATTGGCAGTTGTATTTAATTGACACTTGTTTAAGGCTTAATATTGTGGAGCAGGAAACTACATCAACATTTCAAATAAGTATAGTCATGGTAGTATTTATATATCCAGACAATTCTTATCAGGATTTGAATCAAAAGTGTAATCTTTTGCCAACACATTGTGTGACGTACGGAGAACAGGTCAACGGGTACAGCCAGGCGCTAAACCACGAAGTCATGGGAGGGGGGTACAAAGCCATATCACGTGCCCCCAGCAATTGAATTTTGAGCACAACATGTACTTATGTGCTTGAAATATTTTATTCCTACGTGAATTCCGAGAAAATATTTTAAATTTCAAGATACAATTACAATTTTTTGTAAAATTTGTTGAAAAATGGATTAAAAACGATTTTTTTCATTAATTTATGAATTTTCTGGGGGGGTAAAGACTACATATGCTTTTACCCCACTGGAGATTTAAAGGGGGTACACTGTAACCCCCAAACCCCTCCCCCCATGGTAAAAACAGAATTTTGAGTGCAGCGGTTCAAAGTCCTGCCGGACCTAGAAATAAAATTACATATATTTCCAATATGTAATATCTACGCAGTGTACAAAAACCAAAATAAATTGCCAGTTGTTGCATTCAATATTTGAATAAGATATTATGTTTATGCCGATTCATTTTGAAATTTTACAATTGGAAATTTTTTATTTCAGCTTTTAAAAATCTAAAATTCAACTGTGTAAGGATGGCTTTTGATAAATAATCGAATCAAAATTAATTATATATATATAGTAATAATTGATAAGTAGGTTCTTCGTTCTTCGTAAGGAACACAGCGGATGTTTGGTACACATATTATATTTTTCCTTTCAACATTTGAAAGCAAAACAATATGCAATATAATATTCCGATTCTAATCACCTATAAAGATAATTTGTGATTGTTAATGTGTAACTATAACTGTATGAGTGATGGCACAGCCATGCTCCTCCAATAATCTGACGTCGTGACGTTTAGGTCCAAGTGCTGAGAATCAACATTACCGTTACCATGATTTCCTATCGTATGATTATAATGTAATTATAAGTAAAAAACCTGAAGTAGTAAGCACGCTGAATAAGCGAGCCAAATAAGTGAACTCCGCGAGCTTAAATCAGCATTTAGCATCTAACACGGCTAAATCTTGAAAAGTAAACTTTGCGATTTCCTTTTTGGAGAACTGACGTCCGATCGTATATTCAAGCAGGTTTATAATCTCGGTTGTCATGATGGAATCCATTCCAAAATCCACCAACAGAGATTTTTTGTTTATTTTTGAAATATCATGAATTCCCAGGACATTTGCCACGCTATTGACTAAAACATCATTAGGGGGAACTTGGGAACTAGAAGAATTCATAGGCATTAATACATGTGACTCCACAACGGGGTGAATGTTTTGCTGAAGCAAGACATCCAGCGTTTCTAAGCACGAACTAATCTTTTGCTCAGCAAATTCAAAACTTCTCATTTGTGTTTTTGTACGATGGAAGTACCCAACGTCGGCTACAGGCCCCCATTGAATCGCCAAGGCTGGTAGTCCTTCGGATTTTCTTCGCTCACAGATTCGTTCCATAACTGAATTAGCATGACCATAATTAGTCTGACCAGCATTACCTCTGCCTGAAGCCATGCTTGCAAAGACGACGAAATATTCCAACTCAGGGGCCAAACATCTTGTTAGTAAATCCAAATTAATGGACACGTCAGCTTTACATCTCGATACTTTTGCAAACGTCTCTTCCGACTGGTTTAGGAAAGCGGCATCGTTAAGGACGAGAGATGTGTTGAAAATACCGCCAAGTTTTCCTAACTTCTGAGCACACTCCAGGAGTTCCTTTGCGCCATCGATCGTAGTCGCATCTAATGTAGCAATGACAACCCTTACATGTTGATTTTTCCAGTGAACTAAATAATAATCATGAAATGATGAGAGTTTCCCTGTTCGAGAGGTCAGCACAAGATTTTTAGAACCTCTTTGGACCATCCAATCGGCCAATGCGAATCCCATTCCACCTAGTCCTCCAACAATAATGTAGGACTTCGTCGGATCGAAGTAGGTTCTCGGTTGTACCAGCACGTAGGCCGGACGACATTCGTCCTCTTTGATTTGAATGACGACCTTTCCCAGGTGACTACCCTTAGCCATGAACCTGAACGCTTCTTCAACTTGATGATGTTTGAAAACATGGGTTGGAAGGGGTCGAAATATTCCTGATCGCATCCGCTCCTCCAGAAACTTATTAAAGGATTTCATTACGTCTTCGGGTAATGATGACAAGGTTCCAAGGACATGGTGAAAACTAATGCCTTTGATGTAAACATGCATTCCGATTTTCGTATCATTCATAATATCTACTTTTCCGATTTCAATGAATTTCCCCATAAACGCAAGACATCTAATTGATGCGTGGAGTTTTTCCCCCGCCAAGCTGTTCAGAACTACATCCACTCCACGACCTTGCGTATGAACAGCGACGTGTGCCTCAAAATCATTGGAATCCCTTGAACTGGCAAAGCAGGAATCCGTTAAAGATGGAAAACGCTTTTTGAGGAACTCCCGCTTTTCTTCAGTGCTTACCGTGGTGAATACCCGGCATTTCATTGCCACTGCTAACTCAATAGCAGCTTGACCCACTCCGCCTGATCCAGCATGAATGAGAACTGACTGCCCAGGTGTTAATTTTGCTTTTACAATCAATCCAAAATATGCTGTCGCAAATACTACATACATTGTGGATGCATCCAGAAATGACCAGTCGTCTGGAATCTCCACCATTAAATGTTCCAATGGCCGAATTCGTGTAGCTAAGCACGAACCATTATCCATGCCGCAAACGCGCTTTCCTTTAAACACACCGGCATACTCTATTCCTATGTAGGAGTCGTGCGGGCGGTTCTCCATAGAACTATCCGATGATAATTTACCACTAGCAATCAAAATATCCTTAAAATTTAGGGCTGTGTAATGAACTTCAACCAGGTCGTCACAAGCCGCAAGTTTTAAAGGGCTTTCTATCCACTCTAAACTTGACAGATCCCCATGAACTAGAGTATTGACATATCCATACGTGGAAAATTTTGGTGTCCGAAGTTGGTTCTCAATCGAGAGATGACACAGGGTCCCCCACGTACTATCTTTGTAAATATTAAACACCAAGTCCTTTCGCATCTGATCCTCCAACATCTCTGATGGTGCCCTTAAATCCCAATTTGTGTCATCCTGGAAATGGAAACATCGAATCTTTCCCGATTTAACCTCAGAAAGAAGACATTTGACGAATCCCAGTATTCCAGAGACCATACAATTGGACGCGAAGTAAATCCTTTCAAGATCCAAAAGATTTTCAATTGCTTGCTTAGCTTTTCGTATCCAACGAAAATCAACCTCATCTGTTTTAACGACAAAACAATTTGATGGCAAGGTACATGCCGATCTGAGTAAGTATAATGGTGTCGTTACATCATGTGTCTCCTCTCGGTAAATTTTTTTGAAAATTATATACATCCCGCTCATATCTACAGAGAATTCTCCCTTGTACAGGATAAATCCTTTAGGCGAATTAAATGCTTTAGCTTGAAGAATGTTCCTTTCCTTGTCCACGAAGGCGAGATGAAATGTCGCCTCACTGGAAATTTCTTTCGAGGCGTCATCAACAACCACGAATCTGTTTGATGATAATTTATTGCACCATTCCTTTTTTGCGATTTGCAAAACTACTTCGGCAGTTCTTCCAATGCTTAGCTGAAGAAAGTTAAACTGAGGTTCGAATGAATTTTCAAAAACAATTTGTAACGACATCTGTATAGCCTCTTTTTCCGATAGGCTGACTAAATTTCCTGGAGTCTCTAAATAAGGAAGGAAAATTTGTCTGTTAATTGACAATGGAGATTGTTCATGCTTGAGTTGAAGCCTTGTGGTCACCAAACCCCGGACTTCCAACCCCGGGATTCTTATGGAACTAAGATCTTTGTAATAAAACACAGAAACTACATTTTCATTTCTTGACAAACTAGTTCGAATTGCCATAGGATCAATCGATAATTTCCCCATTCGGGTAGGAACTTGTAAACCCCCATCTTCCCCGTGAAGCAAACTCAGTTGGCAAACAGCATCTATAAAGCAAATCCATTCACCTAACCATTTAACTTCAGCCCAAGTGCCATTCATTGCCATTTTGGTCACTCCTTGAAATTTATCAGAGTGTCCGTAACCCCGCAATTGTATGTATTTGTAAAAGTCTTCTTTAGACATAGCTGATCCAGACGTTTCCATTTTTGTCAGATATTCCTGACCGTACATTTCATTCGCGATTGAATTTTCGATATTACTTATTGTTCCCGAACAGACGAGGTTTTCTGACTCCATTATTTCAAATTGCCCGCTGCTGGGAGCTACATTGATCAAAAATTCCGTTTTCCTGTCCCGGCTTAGCACAGCTGCCGTATGAAATTGGATGTTGTCGAAGACGATCGGCAAATCGTAAAAAGAAATTCCATTTTGTTGAGCAAAAACTTTCCAAGCAAGTACGAGGTAGCCAGCTGCCGGGTAAAGGATTTTGCCACCCACGGAATGACCTTCCAAAAATCCATCGTCGGAATTTAAGTCGCAGATTATTCTAACTCCTTTTTGATAGCCCCGCTCCTGCCAACAAGTTTTATAATGTAATTACATACATTATAAACAAATTATATTAAATTTTAACTTTCATATACTTTGGTTCTTATACCATTTTGTAATGAGGAACCTCGTGAGTCGCCGAATGATTCCATCGGATAAGTGAGCTTATGTTCGGGGTCTCAGCTGACACTGGAAACTGAACAGGCTCGTAAATTTTCGAGAAGTCCACGTTCAGACCCACCGTATAGCATCTCCCCATTGAGTATAAAAAGTAATGCCCGTTGTTAGTAGACTTGCAGTTCATTAAACCAAGCGTGATCGTATTTTTAGCCAAGGATTGCTTTAAAATGCTCTGCATATTGCAATGAGGCGAGATTTCCAAAGCAATGGCTCTACCCGGCACTTCAAGCAGCGCACCATAAAAATAAACCGGTTCGATTGCATTTTTAACGAAGTAATCAGGCGAACAGTATTTCGCTAAATCCGAACTATACTTATCCTTCGGGACGGAGCTACTAAGCCATTTGCTTGACCGCATTTTTGGATCGGGAATTATTTCTGTGTACAAATCTCGTGCCAAGATTCCCGAATCTTTTACAATCGGAGAATGAAACGCAAAAGTAGTAGAATTCATAATTTTTGCCGATCTTCCTTGATTGTTTAGCTTGCACACAAAGTTTTGAACTTCATCGAGAGGACCAACTATGGTGACTTTATTCTTTGCCTCATGAACAGCTGAATAAATCCCCTTCGGACATTGTTTTAAAGCATCCTCCCAGGCCAATCCAATAGAAGCTAATGCTGAAGGTGGAAGGTTGGTTTCCAAAAACGCCCGGGATCTAGACAGTGCCACTAGTAATGACTGTTGCCGGGTAAGGCATTGATCAGCATACCCTGCGGCTATCTCTCCATTTGAATGGCCAATAATACCATCTGGTTGAATTCCAAGTGAACCCATCAAATCCGTCAGGGCTATCTGCATGCTGTTGATGGAGACCAGAACATTTGTCAAGTTATTCAGAATCATCGCATCATTACAAGCCAATGTTCCCATCAGATCAAAATCATATTCTTTCAGAATATCTGTGGACGCTTGAATTGATCCCTTAAAGCAATCAAACTTCATCAAATCCCTCTCCATGCCTACCCATTGACTTTCGAGTCCCGTGTAGATAAACCATACAGGACGACGCTCTTTTTCAACCGCTTCGCTGAATGTTTCTAACTCTTGGAGAGATGACACCATCGCGAAGCCACGGAAACCAAACCCAGGGATGTGATTTTTGTAGATTTCATGAATAAGTCCCGCAAATTTTCGGTTGTTCCATTGTTCCAAAGATTTTTGCAAAAGAATATCCATTCCTGTTTGTGTCCTTGCCGAACAAGCGATAATGACTGGAATCTTTGGATTCCAAGGTATATATTTTTCATCTCGAGGGGCTAATTTTAGGAGAAAATGTGTGTTGACACCACCAAAACCCATTGAATTGAAACCAACATACTTGGCGTTAAAGGGCTGATTTTTGTCGACAACTTTAATTCCTCCATTACACAGTGACGGTATTTCAGGGTTAGGCGTTTGAAAGTGCAAATTCCCTGGTATTACTCCAGCATTGTGGGACAGTAGTACTTTAGCCAGGCCGCATAAGCCTGAAACAAATAATAATTAACGGGTATATGAAGATTTTAGAGTCAAAGCGGAACTGTGAAGTACAGCAACTGTGCGATTATTCGAAATATACCTCCCAAGATTACATATGTGAAACAGCAACGTAGAGCGTTTTGCACTGACTAATTTTAGCCATGTATCTACAAATCGTTGATTGACAGTTAATAATCGCATCAACATTATTTAAAATTCAATTAAAATGATCGAAGACATCAAATAATTTACCACTAGCGATTTCGGCATGGCCCATGTTTGATTTCACCGACCCAATCGCCAAAGCACTCTTTCTTCCTTTACACAAGGCCAAACTGATCCCCTTCACTTCTTCCGGATCCCCCACAGGTGTCCCACTGCCATGGGCTTCCACGTAGTCCACCTCTAAAGGATCCACACCACTATCTTCATAAACTTTGGCGATGGCCTCCGCTTGACTTTCTCCAGAAGGATGAATAATTCCTTGAGACTTGTAACCATCATTGTTTACTACTGCATGGACTATGGTAGCATAGGATCGTTTAGCCTGGCTCCTTTTACAGATATATACAGAAACTACACCTTCCGAGCGACAGAAACCAGCTGCTGAGGCATCAAAAGATTTGCAATTCCCATCCATTGATGTCGCACCAAGAATTTGAAAATATTTGGATCCCATTGGATCAAGGATAGTATTTGCTGCTGCCACAATGGCAGCTTCGCAAACTCCAGCACGAATGGCCAGAAGAGCTTGATGAATAGCAGTTCCACCTGACGAGCAGCCTGTATCCAAAGTTAGACTTGGGCCACGAAAGTCCAGCAAGTGTGATAAACGATTTGCCATCATACAAAGTGCAGATCCCGATGCAAAATATGGATTGGGAGGAGTATCTCGCCTCTTCTGTATTGCTACAGCCTCTCCATCAGTGGAACCAACAAATACAGCTGTATTTGATCCCCGAAGAGTTACTGGGTTGACACCCGCGTCCAATATTGCTTCGTAAGAAGCTTCTACCAACTTTCCTGTGGTACATAAAATTGTTGTGACAATCTCGTAAATTCAAGTTGAATTGACCTACTTCCATAAAAGTTTAGGTATACATCATACATACCAAATGCAGATCGTAACATTCATAAATAATCCCAAAAATTCTCTCGCCTAGATAATTATTAAAATAAATAGACATACTCAGTTTTGGTTCTATTGCGGGAATCTCCTTGCCATAAATGCCGAAAAAGTCCGTGTCAAATTTATCCAAGTCGACGAGTAAGCCGAGGCGTGAAGGGATTCCGAATTCGTCTGCCTTGTACCGATCACTTGTATCTACATTTTATTTGAAGTAAAGTATCATCAGTATTTAAAACTTTTCTAAATATTCACTTAAAGTGAGTGCTTTATTATTATTGACTTAAAGCAATTCCAATAAAATACTTACCAGAGACCATATTTACACGATTGATGAGGTTCTCCCAAAATTCACCTACATCAGCGGATTTTGGAAATCGTCCCGAAAAACCACAAATGACGATCTCGGAATTTGAATCAAATATCGTATTCATACTGCTAGTGGATAAAGTTTTAAGATCCTTAGTTTCGAGAACGAGATTCGCTTTAGTCGAAGGTAATACTTTTTCGAACGCTGCCGATAATTCGGGTAGAGTGATACTGATAATCGTAATATGGACACACCTTGTTTTAAAATGTTGGTCCTTAAGTAAGTAAGTCCGGCGTCATCACGATATTTCCAATAATTATTCGCAACGCTTAGCGAAAAATTTCCACGTGGTTTAATTAATTCAATATCATGTAGAATGAGTGTTTTTACATTAACACGAGCTTCCATTGTCATCATTAATTCCTTAATGGTTACCCTAGATGGGGGAGTTACCCTTCATGAAGCAATTCAGAGTGAGTGAAAGGTTAAAATCATTTGGACTTTTCCAAGATTGTCGCATTCAGCATCGCTTGTGAGTAAAAAATTACAACAATATACATATATTGCAAATTGGAAGAAGTATGAAGAAAATTCAAGGTGTGCTGTGTAAAAATGCTGTCACATTTTCACAGAGAAGTCCCTCATTAATAGCTGGGTGAGTAATCTTTTAATACTGAGAACGTAAACATAATGTTTATGTCGCCGGTGTTGTAATAACAATCACGGTAAACATGCGAAAACATTTTCCTAATCATTTGGAGCGTGCATGTTATGAGGTAAACCTTGTCAACAGACAGACCACCGCGGTACATTGTACATGTTGTTGGTAACCGAATAAAATAGTAAACCGAGGAAACTCTTACGCACTAATTGGAAATTGGTGCGTAAACAATGCAATAATTTTCACATTTCACACAGAAATGTACCTACAAACATAATTTGTTTTTATGGTGCGTAATTTTCCCAACGAAGTTCAGTGTCAGATTAATCTGTTATTGAAAAATATTGTATTTAAATATCTCTTACCTTAACTAACTTTACAGCATGGGATTTAAGATTTTGTACATAGTTATTGCATGCCAGTATTGCCAGTACATAATTGTGTTGCGCTCAGCAAATCATCGAAAACATATTTTTCAAATAATTTAGATCATGCACTTTGAGATGTAATGGTTTAAATAATGTAGGTAATATGGAACATGTATTGTCTTCTCTGATGAAACAATATGGAGCTAGGATTAGGTCAATGGAGTTACTATCCTAATATGTACAATGTATGTTTGAGGTATTAAAAACTATTAGCAGTAATCAACCCAATTCTATATCTTGATGAAATCTCAATCATTTATTGTTATATGGGAATTGCCTGTATAGAGAGGAAATATTTAGTGATAACAACTTCTGTTCCTCATCCCAGTACAGTCAAGGGTTCTGAAAAGTTCTGGAAAAATTGCTGCTTCCTTTGTGGAAAGACGTTGCTGTATAACGTCATTGACGTTTCCACCACAGTTACTTCCACATACATTGTACATTATAAAATCATGTAGGGAATAGGGAATTTGCAGAGCATATTTTTTTATTCTTATTTTTGACGCGTGAAACTGACCATGAGACACTCACACAAATAAAACCATAAGTTATCCTCCCAGCCATTGAATTTTCCGTTCGTGTATAGTATTTTCGTATTTTGTAAAGAAACGCGCTTATGGAACCCCAATTTTTTTTAATTGGTGCTTTTTGAGTTGTTTTATGCTTGGTTGGAATAATTTTGAATGAAAACGTTTTGGGTTAAAAACTTAATTTTGGAAGAATTATGTTTGGCTGAAGGCATTATTTGACGAAAAAGTTTTTTAATGAACCCTACTGCTCCCGTCATTTCACCTATATATCGTCGCTGGAGAAGCAAAGTGGTCTAATGCACGAATTGCTTAAAAGCAAACTGAAATAACAACCACCATA